>MJUU01018602.1:101965-120751 GCA_002080025.1 Modiolus philippinarum
TGTAAGGAATAGATAAAAAGCGTGCATCATAAGAGAAACAAGAATATATCGCAATTTCGTAGCATTCTGTAACAATATTCATTGTTTCTTTGACTAATGTTGTCAATCATTTCAAACACTATTGTAATGTTTCTGTTCTGGTTATGTCGATCGTAGGGATGATAGATTGAATCTCATTACGAAAGTTGATTGCTGCGCATGATGGGGCTGACAATAAAATGTTAACAGTGTATTCCTCTGTTAACAATGAAGGGATATGGAGTAAATGCAAATGAGACAAAGTCTCTACAAATACATTGTAATAATAAGCAATGGAACAACGCTTTTAGCGTTGTTCTTCATCTTGAAGTCACCATGAGGCCTTCAACAATGAGCTTTACTCATACCTCATAGCAAGTTCAAGACGGCCCCTAGCACCGGTTTGAGCTGAATTCATTGCTAATTGTCGAGCAACGCTACATCCATGCTTTTTTACCTAATGATCTATGGATGCGGGATCGTGAACAAACATAAACTTAACTGGCAAAGTGTTCTTACAATCGCAATATGTCGCAGTACTTATATCGAGTCAGACTATTGCAGTTTTCCGTCTCTTATATTCTATATATATTTGTTTAGAAATATGTACTGGTATGGGAAATGCTCTTTTAATATTTTTGTTTGTTAAAACTGAATTTTTTTTGATATGATGAAGTATGATTTTGTTGAAATTGTATTTGTATTATTCATAGGTGAAAACATAGCAGCGAATGCACCAAGTGCAGGTATGTGAATAAATTAAATAACAAATCTAACTATTACTATTAACTTTTACCATGAAAAAATTAATGAACAAAGATCATGCCTTTGCTTAACATTTACTATTAATTCAACAATAATTCAAAATATTTATGCTTATCTTAATTTGCTTATCAACACTAAGTACTAACATCTGCATGCTTTTTTTATGATTTTTTTCCACTCAAATATAATATTTCAACTACTGACACAGCGAGTTTTGAAGTCCATTTTACATTATTTCTTTAGTGTAATGTCAATGAATTCTAGTGACTCTTTAAGAATTTAATGCCTCCAATTAACTGTAACAAGGGTCCATTCAAAAATACTGTAAGAATATATATAATATTTTGTATAATCAAAATTCCAATCAACTATACTG
This sequence comes from Modiolus philippinarum, assembly GCA_002080025.1. NCBI lineage: Eukaryota > Metazoa > Mollusca > Bivalvia > Mytilida > Modiolidae > Modiolus > Modiolus philippinarum. The sequence continues at coordinate 103,125 of MJUU01018602.1, forward strand.
AATTTTCGACAAAACTCATGAACACATGAGCAGACATGTTCGATATGTCCATGCAATTTTTTTTCGTCTAAAATAAAAAGTTAGGGTAATATGAATTTACCTTTAAGAAGAAGCGACATAACAACAAAATCAGGCTAGGCATTTTGCAAATACTTAAAACTTAAATGCTGTTAAAAGTCTCTCAGGCTTCAAATCGAACCTTTACCTTTTCAGCTACCCGCAATTATTAATGTAAACCTTAATTGATTTTTAATTAAAGATGCTTATGTGCACATAAGATATAATCAATTGATAATTACTTATTGGGAATACGTCGTTTACATTCTTTTGAAAACTTCATGGACTTCAAAACAGACCTAATTTGACCCAATGCGTTTTAAACACTACTGTTAAATATGCATCCATATTCACCTACATTTACATGTAGCATTCTGCTTTTGCACAAACCAATTCTGCTTTGCAGGCATATATCAGCGCGGAAACGGACTAGTAATGGCCGTCCTTGACCTTACTAATGCAGATAAAAATAATCTTGGTGAGATGATGCAAATTCTTCAAGGTCTTATTGACGAGCGAAGAAGTAAGTAGTGATTGCGCATGCGCACTTTACACAATGCACAAGACTGTTGGAGAGATTATCGTATTGCATTCATTGTTTAATGTTAATTTTCCCACTTTGCTTTTAATAACATCTTGTATGGTTCATGTGGTTACTAAAATTGATTTGGCCACCCAATTCAGTTATATGGTTTAATTTGACCCTTTTAAGTATTCATTATGATGGTGTTTTATTTTTACTGTAAATGCATTTTGGACGTAGTTTTTTACTTTTTTTTCATTTTCTATGTTTTGAAGTACAAGAATTTGTTGAATATTGGGGACTTGCTGTCACAAAAACTTTACTGTTTACCTTCTGAACTGATTGCAAAGAATCTGTGCATCTACTTTATTCCATATTATATATGTTATGTTTGCTGCAGACTTCTGTACTTGTAGCCATAGCGATTTTTTTTTGTTTTGAATTTAATGCGAATTTTACCTCATTATTATTTATAAGATCATAACTTTTTGTTGAGTTTATTAGAATACATTATAACTTTTTATCACAGTATGGCATTAGAGGTGTATTCATACAAAACAAACATAGACCCATTGTTATCACTCAAAGTAAGTAAAAACAATGAGTCTATATATTTTTGTTTTGTCTTAATGAACCACAGTCATATAGTCATATAGTCACAGTCATAAAGAATTTAGTCGCAGTCATATATAGCCAAAACGTCTTTAGATTATCCTAACACTCTGCAATAAGCTGCGAGCATAAATGCGTTTTGGGTATAACAGTAAGAAATTTGATATAATTTTGCTGCAGACTTTTGTAATTTGTATGTTTAAATAATTCTATATAATATTCCACAATTTACGTCAATTTCTTTACATCTCTATGATCCAATCAACTTAATGTGTAAGACAAAACTATTTTATAATGTTACAGAAGATTTGAGTTTATTTGTGATTGCCCAGATTTCAGTGTATATATTCTTTTGTTCAGTATCTTTCCAAGATTGAAACGACCAAGTATCAAAACATGATGTGAAATAGCTGACAAAGATCACATGATCAAATGTGTAAAAATCGGATAAAGACAGACTTTTGGTCGAGGGAGATATTACTTAGTTTTATGACATTTCGGAGTTAAGACATATATATATAAATGTTAACATTTTAAACATTGTCTTTAAATTTTCTGACCTGTATTTGGACTACATGGGAGGAATAAATATTTATAAATTTAAGAATTTGACGGTTTCTACATGTCTTTCAAAGCTGTTTTCCATAATCAAATATGTGTGGATATTCACCTATCAACATTTGATTGCGTAAGAACGTAAGAATGACAGTTAAAATGTGCTTTGTCAAATATAATAATAATTGAATTGAACCTTGTCAAATTTGCTAGACTGATTTAAATAATGACGAAGTATTGGTCAAGAAATCGGTAAGAACAGTGATGAAATACTAATGATAACGTTTTGATATATATAAGTAAAAAAATGGTCTCATTCCTATTTTGATGAAGTTGTGCGTCATGTTTGCTTGCTCAGTTATATCTTTACTGTACAAATTACTGTCCACCAAATAATTTTAATGTTACTTTTGGAACCTTTAGGTATGAAACCTGATTAACTAATATTTTTCTATGAATATATAGAGAATAACGCGATCAATATTTACAATATTTGATATAAATGTAGGTATTAGAATTTTTAGAAAACCATATACTAGTAGTCATTATGATTAATGTTGGTTATTGGTTCCATGGTTCTTTTGGGAAAACTGCTTGCCATATAAGAGGTTTATTATACTTTCATTCGTCATATTTGTGTGACGGGTGCTGCATGCAGGGCAGGACAGGCTTACACTTCCGGAGCATCTGATGTCACTCTGTTTTTTGAGAGTTCACACTGTAAGTGCTCTAGTTTTTTGTGTTGTATATGTAGTGTTCGTGTGTGTTGTGGGCATGTAGTGTCTTTGGTCTTCCGTCTTCTGGTGTTCTTGCTTTTGCCTTCGGTATTCTACAGCCGTTATTGCATAAAACGTTTGAATACCTTTGAATAAAAATGTCCAGAAAGGCCAAGAAATAAAAACAAAAATAAAGTCCTGAAGTGCCTCAAACATTTCTCAAAAATAGAAAATATTCCCATGTGTAAAAAATATCAAATTTTGATAAACAAATCTTGAACGTTTTTCATATATCAATACATTAATAGGGGATGCAACAGCAGCTGTAGACAAACTACCAGCAGATGCAATGTTTCCAGGAGGAGGAGGAACGTCAACTGTAACCACTACTAAAACGTCCGAGACGTCTGTTTCGACGTTTCCAGGGATAGAACCAGTATTCCCTGGATCAGAAACCTCAGCAGGTTCTATAGGGGTAACAGGTAACTAATTTAAGTTAAAAGAAATACCATAGAGTTACTCTCATTATGGTGGAAATTATTTATGGACAGATGGAGGCCTTAAAATGATTTTTAAATAAATCTCAATTGTGATTGGATGGTCTGTATAACTTAAATATGGGACCTTTCTGAGATGAAATTTCATTTAAGTATTGGAAAAGAATCCTGGGCTCTTATTACTGTCTGTATATGACCTTGTTTGAAAATTTTGACACTTTATTCCTCAGGTTATGTAATAGAGGGGCACATGTAGTAGATTAAACTTGACATCACTCCTTTAAATAGTAATCTATTAAAAAGTCAGTTTTCATGTTATTCCATTGGGTAACATTTTACCAGGAGCTTCACACTTGTACAACTATGCGGAGTTCTATAAAGTTTCAGTATATTTCTTTTGATTTTATTCCACATTTGCTTTAATGTTATCTCCACCAAACATGACTAAAACACGTCTCTTTACAGGAGAAGTAACAGACAATGCTCCAGTGCCAACTTTGCCGCCAGATGGCGCAGTAATGTTTCCAGCAGTAGAGGGATCTTCTAGCTTTTCTAGTACTATGACGTCAGAAACGTCTAGTTTTCCAGGGGTAGAACCTAGTTTCCCTGGAACAGAACTTTCAGGAAATCCTGGTGGGGTACCAAGTAAGTCATGAAGGTAGGCTTTGCTTTTGCTTTAAACCTTTAGATTACCTCATGCATGGGTAAATGCTTTCCAATATTCTACTGTTTAGCACTTGTTTGTTTTTATATTTTTAAATGTTTTATAAAATGTTTTCATTAAACCATTTAACTTAATTATGCATTCATCGGCAATCGTATACCAAAGCAAGAAAATAGTTGGGGAATTCAAATATAAAAATAATCAAGACCATAATGAGCTTAAAATATTATGAATAACATTAGAGAAGTTCATGCATTTCTGGCATAACTTAATAATAATAAACTGCAGATATAAGAAGTTTGTTAAAACATCATGTGATAAAACATCATTTTTACTGTTGCCTGAAAATATATTGAAGTGAGGTTAACAATTATTGAATAATGGCTGCTTTATCCACATCAATATGTGAACGAAAAGATTCCATGTCATCGAAACGTAAAACAAAATGTTGCTTTCTACACAGCTCAAATTCGTAGTATACCCAATATTTTATACTTCTACTATATTAGTATAACACATACCTTAAAACACAAAACATATCATACTAAAAAATCTTCAGCAATGCATACGCTTAGATTCGACCTTCAGATTGATCACTCCAGTGATTAGTTAGAACTATACAGCTTTTTAGGTTCAATGCAGCTTTAAATACTCGATTAATGAGTTCTGCATGACAACAGCAACTGCTATAATAAAATTATTTAGTGCTTGAAATTTTCTTTAAAAAAGATGTGAAAGTAACCAATATTTATAATTCGCTTATACTCTCCTAGACCAATTGATAGAATAATCTTTATATCAAGTTCTTTCTTTGTATTTTGAGAAAACTAAAAATACAAAGAAGTAAAGATAGCAAGAACTAGAGTACCCAAATTGATAATTTAACAAATTGTTAATTTGCGTACCTCATTTCAGACAAAATTTGTATTTGAATACCTTCTAAATACATAATTCATCGGAAAAACCAGAAATCAGATGCGAACGCAATGCCTCATAACTAAAGTAAAAAGGATTCTATACATTCATGCCAACAATGTCGTTCAACAAGTAATTCGTTACACTTTTTGAATTCTAGGTAGAAGTAGTTTAAATACTAAATACGTGCATGACGTGCATCAAGCTTTGTACGAGTGTATGGTTTGTGTGGATTTTTTCTGTTTTACACCGTCGTCTGTATCAATATGTGAAAGGATATGGAGTGAATGTACATGTGACAAAATTGCACACGATACATAGAAAACTCCAGTTTATCAAGACAGGGGTTTTTATTCCTGTCTACATCTTGATGTCGCCTGAGGGTCTTCAACCAGAGGTGAACAATATTCACCCCTTCAGGCGAGATCAACAAGGCCCCTAGCGTGCATCTAAGGAGTATTCTTGACAAAAATGTTGAGCAACATCGCAGCTAAAATATGTCATTGAAGCAACACATGTCGGGAGCGGTCAATGAGAAAAAGGTAAAACTGGGCAATGTCTGCCTCCAAATAATTGTCATTAAGTAGCCCGACGAAAGGCAAAAATAAGGACCAAAACAACTGTGTTCGTAATTTTAAGAAATAACAAAATTTGCTTTGAACATTTTCATATTTCTGGTTTTTAATATATTAAATTTTTTAATTTGAATACAATGTTCAAAATATCCAATGTTCAAAATATCCGAAAAAGTTTCAGTTTGATTAATATCGTAGAATGTAGATGTTCGTACAAGCACGTTGTACTACGAAGTTGCGGAAATAGCCATCATAATTATATCATCGTTTTTAACCGCATAGTTTCGAAATGGCTAAACAATGGACCTTGTTCACTTGCTCAATTTTTGTGGTAACGTAGATATCATATTGAAATTCACGTGACTATCTTTAAGCAAGTAAACTAAAAGATAATATATAGTTCATGAAGATTTGCTTAATTATTGCATTTTTTTTTTATTTCAGTTAATCGATGGCCATCTGGATTCTGAGGTAAGATACATGTATATAGTTTCTTTAATGAGAACTAAGTTGATTATGAAATTTCTCACATCGAGTTAAATAAATTTTGCAAATGTTTGAAAACGAGGCTTGCCGAGATTTTAAACATTTGAAAATGTATTCAACAAGATGTGAGAAATNATATCATATTGAAATTCACGTGACTATCTTTAAGCAAGTAAACTAAAAGATAATATATAGTTCATGAAGATTTGCTTAATTATTGCATTTTTTTTTATTTCAGTTAATCGATGGCCATCTGGATTCTGAGGTAAGATACTATATAGTTTCTACAATGAGAATTAAGTTGATTATGAAATTTCTCACATCGAGTTAAATAAATTTTGCAAATGTTTGAAAACGAGGCTTGCCGAGATTTTAAACATTTGAAAATGTATTCAACAAGATGTGAGAAATTTCATAATTAACGTGTTTAAGTTGTAGAAAATGTTTCTCTAATGACACAATGTAAAATACCGAGGGTTATGTTCCGAATAGATTTGGCGGGAAATTTCACGCGAGTTGTTCTCTCACTGGAGACGAGAAATATTTTATCACACCGGTCAGGCGTCGGTTAAATTTGCTAGAAATTAGAGAAAAAATTATATAAAACAAATACGTGTACAATATATGATGCTTCGTTCATTTTGTATATTTTTTTTATCTATACGTCAAAATTGCAACAACATAGTCCATAATCAATTTTCTCTCTTTGCAATTATTAACCTTTCCCTCTTTGACGACTTTAAAATGTCCCCTCCTCATAACAAAATTATTCAGGGTTGTTTTTCATAAAACTATCTAAGTTATTATAAAGCTGAACAGTAAGCTTCTTGTTAGATGATACTCCTGATTTTGTTCTTTGTTTGTTTGTTTTTAGGGGTGATCACACTGTTAGTGCTTTACAATTGTAGCGTTGATATTATGTTCTGTTTGTTGTTTGTCTTCGTCGTACGTGCTCTGTTTGTGATCCATGTATTGCCTGGTATTCTGTATTTATGATTTTTGTTCTTGCCTCGGTATTTATTTGGAAATTTATTCTGAACAATGAAAAATATTAAAACAGGCAAAGCCCAATATTAGAAAAAAATCAATACGGAACGCAGAAGTAACATTGCTTTTTGGGAAGATGTGAGTTAAAAAGTTTTAAGATTTATGTTAGAGCGATCTACCTTAACACTTTTCTATGCTATATTTTTACAATATCTCTATACACAAAGAAACTATATTTCAAGAACTTCAGTGATTGTACTCAGAATTCGTCAGTGCAGTTTTATCTTTTCCCCAGTTTTATAACACAGATGTTGCTTTTATTTAATTCAGGAAAGATATACAAATATGGATATGAAATATTCACCTCATCTGCATTCTCATAAATCACACTACCATAGTGGAACAACATTGTTTTTTTCTTATTTTGCAGTTGAGGGATGAAACTGACAACGAACATTTCTACACATCCATTTACCTGTTGTCTCAATCTAATATTGTTGTGTACCGTAATTCATCATAACATAATTACAGCAAATTATTGCTATAGTTGATCATAATAGGGAAAATGAGCAAATAAATATGGTTAAGATTAATAGGGAAAGTGAGCAAATTCAAAATAAACAAGAACGTGGTCGGAAGAAGGATGACATCAACTGTTCAATATAAAGGAATACAATTTAAAAGATATTGTTTTCGTGCTTAGACAGCTAGATGTCGCTGCACAGCAGACTGAAAATAACTGTCAATCCAGCGAAAAAAATATTTCTGCACAAGAAAATAATGGAATTTTGAATTTTGCGATGTTTTTGCAATTCTGGAATAGCTAAATTGGCATACTCCAAAAATGTTTTTGACAACTTTCGTTTTTCCTTTCATTTTTCATCTTACAGTCGATGAGGCGCACTCTGTTTTCCACATGTACTTTCTATGACATTATCACTATATTTTATATCATTTTAAAATTTTGTTTAAACTTATTCGCTATCATTATAATGTACATTGTATCGAAAGACTACAAACTACAATACTATATTGTTTAAAAACTTTTCATATCAAATAATTGTCAGGAGAAAATTTTTACAACAATGTTCGCTCACCCCCTGCTAAACGTTTGTTGCCATTTATTGTAAAAACATGCAAGTTAACACAAATCGTACATAATATAACATGAGTAATTCAAAGTGCTTGAAATCATTCTAAGTTTTACAATTATGAAATAAAGAAATAAGGACTTTAAAGAACTTCAAATTTTGAAAAATGTTAAGAAACTTCCCGAAAACCACCATTTTATTAGTCCCCTACCGGCTTCGTCGAAGGGGACTTTAGGTTTGCAATCCGTCATTCAGTCAGTCAGTCTGTCAGTCTGTCACACTCAGTTTTCCGGACTTTTTCCCCATACTATAGGAGATATTTATCTAATGGTATGTGAGTCTACCACCATGAGTTACAGATCAGCTCGAGTTTGGTTCCGGTTCATTGATTTTGGACGGCGTTATGGGCCTTTGACTTAGAAAATTGTGGCAAAATATAGGTTTTCCAGACTTTTTTTCTAATCCGTTCCAGATATGAAGCTAATATTTGTTAGGTGAGTCTACCACTATGTTTGAGTTTGGTTCCGGTGCATTGATTGTGGACGGAGTTATGGGCCTTTGACTTAGAAAATTTTGGTAAAATATAGGTTTTCCGGACTTTTTTCTAAACCGTTGCAGATATTAAACTGATATTTGCATTGTTTATAATCAATCACTATGGGTTACGACTATTTTGAGTATGGGTTGTGTCTATTGATTTTTTAAGAAGTTAGGGCCTTGGGCTCGGAAAACTTTTCTTCTTTAACTATTTTTGCTGGTATAACAAAGAATTATTCCACCGGTAGGGGACTTCTGTATTGCCTTGCAATACGATCCACACTTGTTGATTTTTTTTAATTTATTTGGCAAATCAGAATTTACCAGTCAGATGTAATGTAAAGGAAAATCAATACAGATAAATCCTGATAAAATTAAGGTCTGAAAAGACAATCCTTTTCACAAATAGTGTTGGAAATGCTGACAGAGGAAATCTTGGTCCATCAAATTTAGAAAAAAATCTTGCAGGTCCTTGAAAATAAGTTAATTTTAGTGGTAGAAATTTACATTTTTTTTTTTACAATTTCTGTCTTCTGAAATTATTAATTATAAATGGACTCCAGAGGAATATTATGAATTTTAAATTAATTCCAGATATTGCTCTTTTGGTAAGAAAAATTTTTCCATCGGTTTACTGGTAAAGCACAATTCCTACTATTTGAATGAGATAGAATTTCTAAATTTAAAAGCTTTTTAAAAAGACCGTCTGCAAAATTAAATTATTTTTGTTGTTTGCCTAATGTTACACCTCATTCACTTTGTTTAAAAAAAAACCAAAACATTCAGTGCGTACCTGGACTGGCATTTACGTCATCTTGTTTCGTAATAGGGTAAAAGTGCTTGTTGCTGTTATTGTGAAATTTTAAAACTGTTGTATATTTAAATAAAATTATTGTTATAATGAATGTTGTGAAATTATTATTTATGCAGTTTTATGCATGCAAATATGACACAATAAAATTATTATTTTCCTATACACACTTAATTGACAGTAAACAACTAAATTTTAATGCATGACGACTTGTAGCAAAAATATCACACTCAAAAATACCTCGACCAACTTACTTCTGGGCATTGAGTAAATACATAATGTTGTCAAATGGTTTTACTCGGTTTGTGAAGTATCAAACTTTATATGTTTTGTGACACACATTCATTCTTTTTGTGTTTTTTCATACAATTGTATATATATAAATCATGTTGTGTAAAGTTATGTAATAAAACAATTTTTGTAATATGTGACTCGTTTGTGCTTTTTTCTCATCTTTTGTCTGTCCACAATCGCAGTATGTTTTAAATACAAAATCTTGCAGCACATGGCAAGCTGTGGCTTATGCTACGTCTTAAAAGTAGCAGAGGTTTTAAATTTGCATATAATCATGTGGTCAATTATTGCCCTATTTCTTCAATCAAAGTTAATAACTTTTGAAAAAACCAGAATAAGTTACATGAAAAAATCAAAAATATAAAACGGAAGGCCCATAAAAAATGAAAAAAATGGCTAAAACCTGACAAAAAAGATAATACCATCGGCCCACAAAGAATCGTCCATTTACGATAACTGAAGCACAACTAACTCAGACAGCCTTAACGAGTATACAGTTCCCGCCTTACTTTTTGGTCTTTGTTCTTATCGTTTACAAACCAAGTGGTATTGGTTCACTGATTTGTGAAGCAGTTATGGGTTGGACTGAAAACAATTTGTAGAATATTAGTTTTTTGTTTTTTTTTCAAACTGTTGCGCGATGACCTAAAATTTGGTATGCGAGTCTATCACTTTGGGTGACAGAGAAAATATTTCCTGCTCTACTGATTTAGACCAAAGAGGACATTAGAATGTGCGATATTCATCCAACTGTTTAATGTTTTCATTCTTTGGGGGTAGTTGAGATATGTAGATGGTAGGGGACTATGTGATCCTCGCAGAAATACAGTTATATTTGTCTTTTATTTGTGTTTTCCCTGTGGATTGTAGCGTGTGATTGTAAATTTCAGCCATTTCAGGTGGTTCATTTATTTCCACCAGTTGTAGGGTTTAACCAGTTTTTTGGGTACTCAATACGCCATTTTCTAGCACGTTTCCATATAGTAATGAACAAAAAAGCATCGTTCTATTGCTCGGTCTTACCATATATTTATAGAGACTGTCTCATGTGCATTACTCCATATCCTTTCATTGGATACAAAAATAAAATCCCATGTAGGAAGATAACTTACTACAAGACATTGATTTGAAGAAAGAATGAGACAAATAGTAAGTTGTAAACATAACAACAGTGGTCTGTGTAGTGCGATTTACAGATCAATTTTTTTTTCGTTTTAAATTAACCTCACTTTCTTATAAGAAATCCTGATAAATGTATGTCGGTATACTAGTATTGAGGTAAAGTAAGTGAGAACCGAACCGTCAGGATTTAGGAACATACCCTCATGTTAATATGACAATGTATGGTTTCATATATCATGAATCTGCCCTTGTCCATTTATATATGAAGGCAGGATTGCAGAACTGGGCAGCCAATATAATGAATTCTGCTACATAATACATGTTTCTTCCTAAACAGTTACTATATCTTTTGATGTAAATATTAAAGAAACAACTTTCCGAACCCTACATAAATATGGATGTCACATTCGGATTCTAGGGCTATGTAGTTTGAAGACAAAAACCAGAAAAAAGTAAACAACAAACACAAGAGAAAGAAAAAATATACATTTGGATTATATACAAGTATGGCCAGCTGTTAAGGGAAACATCCAGATTTGTCAACCCCAGGGTTTTGTTTTCTAAGGAATCTGTCTTAGGGAAACCATAACGCCAAGGGTTGACAAATCCTGATGTTGCACGTCAACATAGGGCAATAATTGTTTTTTTTATATTTTAAACAGTTTCATTAATTCCAAATCAAGGGATCGTATTTTGGTTTAAATGTCGCAAAGATGACTGTTATATTCTGCTAGTTCTTTTCAGGGTTGTCTCCCTTTGCGATGTCGTATCGGGGTTGTACAGCGGAAAACAATAGGGTTGTTCCCGCAGTGATGTCATATCGAGGTTGTTGCTGAATATCCGAATTATTTTGAAGTTACATGATTGCTTCCATCCAGTTAAATCTTCTCTTACTTAGTAAAAATTGTGGCAACTGATTGAGATTTTTTTTTATGTATCTACCTATTACTTGAAATTTAATTTTGGTTTTTTTTTTTGGTTTTGTTCAACTAATTTAAACAAAACAACTAATTTATAAAAATGAGAACAAAATAAATCCGTTTTTCGAAAGCTATACATCATAAGAAAAAATAACGAAATCCAGTTGGCTTGAATGGAAGGTCAGTGCTACATTACCTTTTTAAACAAACTGCATACCATCAAAAAATTAAGTGTGTGTATGAATGAAGCCATTTTCTTACAAAATTTTATTAAAAAACACATAAACTATAATAACATGTACACATAAAATATTTTCATCACAATAAAACTCATTTCGTCAAGTTACATTCATAGGGCATACATTAAAGAGTAGCATATAATAATCATACATTATATTCGTATCAAAATCTTGTCACATGGTTAACATATGACGCTCATATGTAAAATATACTTAAAAATTATGAAAAATTCATGTCATAGGGTAATAATATCTAAATCATATTTTAATCTATAGATTCTTTCACGATAGCTGCGTTCCTGTAATTTTGAGTGGAAAATGAAAACTGTTCCCGCAAAAATGACGTCGTAGGACAATTAATCAAGACGTCACACATATTGTGACGTTGGATTTTTTCCACTCAAAGGCATATGAGCGCATGTGCAAAATTCAGGACCGCAGTTATCATGAAAGGTTCTATTCATGATAATCATGTTCATATGGTTTGCATTTGATAATCACATCATGTTTGATTCATATAAAATGTAAACCACATATGAATCAAAATTGATGTAATAATGGCATAAAAATCATACATGAAATGTACGTGATAATCACACGTTGAAAAAGATATGCATTTTACATGCATTGATGATCATATGATATGTTTTATTATATATTGAGAATTACTTTTGATTATTATATGAATTTAGCATAGACTGTTTTGTTCAAATGAGTTACATTTGTATGTTATATCTGGCAATTGATAGTAAACGTTAAACAAACAAAATCAACATGTATGTCATGTTATCCTTCAAGGGAGTATGAGTGTCAGAAATTTTGTAATTAAAATTAAAATTCTGGCCTTTCGGTTTGAAGAGCACTACTAATGGAACAACCTGAGCAAAAAAATTTGAAAATCCATGTATGAATTTTTTTTAGATATAAGACGTCAAAATTTTGGCGGGAAACAGATCTCTCTAGAGTTTTCCTTCAATTTGCATAAGATGTTTATAGGCCTTTATATATATGAAATTATAATTGGAAGTTGATAAAATTTTATACACAGTATATTTTATGTATTTTAAAGTGACTTATGACCAAGAAAATGTGATCAATGAGCAGATAATTTTAGCACTATTTGAATGGATAAAACCCGAGGATAAAGAAAGCTTCTGAAATCTGACACTCGTTCTCCCTTAATGTTTATTATAGTGCATGTACATGTAATTGTCCGCAATATTGAATAACATATATATTCAAAAAGTTAAAATAACAAATGATTCTACTGTAAAAAATATGGCTTGAGTTTTATAATAACTCTTTAATTTTTTTACCAATAAAACTGATTATTTTATACAACAGCAATTATACATGAAGGAATATACTATAAACAAATAAGCATTGTTATCGTCAATAAAATCACAAAAAACACAGCTTTCATTGAAGTATTCAGTCTTTTACAAGGCATATAAACTATTTAAAGTTATTTGTTATATATTTGCTGATGTTCACTCCCTCATAAAAGCTCAGTTAATACACACACGTATATCTTCTGCGACGAACTAGGACTGGAATGTCAGTACATGTCTACAAAATTCTTCTTACACTATCATCCTAAAATGAAAAAAAATAACTATTTTACCAATGCACAACATAACAAATGTTGAACAATATTATTCATATTTTGATATCCTGTCCTGGTTTTGTATGGTTATATCATATATTCATCACATGGTCCTTTGATGTGTAATGCATATAACTCTTAAGGAATATACTCCAAAAGTCTGCAAGAAACGATTTGACAACAACATCATAGATGGGTACATAAGTGAGCAATTTTTAAAAAATATTCATGTGCATTTCAGATAAAAACGCAGCATGTTTAAAAAAAATCTCCATATTTTATTTCTTGTCCAATTTTCATGAAAGTTTCCTTTTTGAATTGATGAGCAGTTTTTTTCCAGTATATTTACTTTTTGTATGTTCAGTAGTTTCCAAATTGCCAAAATTTAATATCAGATTAAAAGTTTTGACGTCACAGTGTAATATATAGGTACTCAAACGAAGAATTTTGTAAGCAAAGTTTTATGATTTATCAATTTTCATTGCACAAATACATAGTGATGACATGGTGCATGAAGACGCACGTTAAGTGTTGTATTTAAATTACAACTCATACCTTTTAACTGCAAAGTTTCAATTCATGAATGATTCATGAATGCACGTAGGTGCACGGCAATTTTAACTTTTACTTGTTTTTGCAATTTTCTTGAAATTCTTCGTAGTTAATCTCAATTAGTGGCCAAAGCGCCGTAACTCCAAATAATTTTCAACCAGTTTTACCTTAGCTCTCAATAGAACTGGTAAATGCGAAGAAAAAAAAATACCGGAAGTTGAAAAATTGATATTTTTTAATTATGTTAATTTATCCCTAATCTAAATTTTTGCGGAATTAAAAGTTCAATTTCTTATTATTGAAGCAAATAACTATCTCTTTGCACCGATATATTCATTGAATGCGAACATTCATTTGTGTCGTTGGAGTACATATTAAATATTCAGAAAATTAACTCACTTCTCCTCATGTTGTAAATTAAGCTCTGATTATGCCCCGCGACTAAAAGTCGGGGGGGGGGGGGTGGTCATATTGTTTAACCCTTGTCCGTCCGTTCGTCCGTCCATTCGTCCGTTCGTTCGTCTGTACTTCCGTACGAATGAAAAACACAACTATTCATGCTTTTAGAAAGTTTGCAAACAATTTCTAACTACTTCAAAGGAATCTAACTTACAATAAGTGGATGCGCACACACATATCTTTTGGAATACGGTATTCAAAATGGCCGCGGTTGCCATAGAAACTGGAAAAAAAGGCGACAAATTCAAAATGCCTCAAATTTGATGAAACTCTACACAAAGGACGCCGAGCACCCATAGAAATGATTTTGGGTCTCAGAATTTTCAAAATGGCTGCCGTTACCATGGAAACTGGAAAAAGGCGGGAAAATTCAAAGTGCCTCAAAATGGATGCAACTTTACAGGAAGATTGCCTAGCACCCATAGAATTGATTTTTGGGCTCAGAACTTCCCTTTAATATATTTTGGAAAAAGGGGAGGCATATCACACTAAAATTTGCACTTGCCATATTGATTCAGAGTTCAATGCGCTGTGCATAATTGGTTGCCATTTGGAGACAGCTCTAGTTATAATATATGATGTGTAACTGTAGAAAGTTTTATCTTAAATTCGTTGTTAAAAATCACTCTAAATCTCAAAATGTGTAGTTAATAAACCGTAGATAATTATAGCTTTTGTTGTTTTAAGACCATACGATCGAGGACTGTTACACACCATGGTAATCACCAACCCAGTTGTTTGTAACTTCGATACTGGTCCAGACACTGATAAGCCCTATCTAAATTTTTCCAGAAAAAGTTCTGAGATTTTATAAAACTAAGGAAAATCTTCTTTCAACAAAGTTCAGTTGCTTATTTTAATTAACTGTTAGGTAATTTGTTCGCGATCAGCTCTAATTCTTCAAAATGTTTAAATTTATTGGTTTTTGTTCTATAAACGCTTGTTAAATCTAAGGAAAGACAACTCAGAATTCTATGGTATCTGGAGAGCTAGGTACTTATCCTTTGTCAGTCGGTAATATGAGGATAGGTATAACCTATGTGGAAGCGAAGCTGAATTCACTCGCTGAAAAACTGTTGTGTACTGTAGGCCTTCCCTTTGTCAGTGTTTATCAGGGACAATAGGAAGATGGCATTGGTAGAACAAGAGGGGAGAATCTGGCTGACCCCCTTTTTATGAAAAAATCAATCATGCTGAATAAACGCAAAAAATCAACAAAAAAAGTCACTCTTTAAACCCAACTCCTAACTGGAACCATCCTTTCTGAAGCACGACTAATGATCCAACCAGTAAAGGATATTAACGTTACAGCTTAGATATTTTCATGTGATGTAGTTGTGACTCCTTTTGTTATGCGTTGTCAAACAACGGCAGTAGAATACCGAAGGAACAAAGAAGTAAAATTTACAAAAATCGAAGTCCAAAGACATGGCCAAAACGAGAACATAGAAAAAATGACGTCAGACACAAAAGACCCCCACAAAACAATGACGCTAGACAGATACAAAGCACAGAAATAGAAATCAATGTCAAGCGTGTAAATATACGGTACAATCACAGGCACTTGTTTCATTCGGGATATCTTTCAGTAAAGGAGACATAAAATATGAAATACAGGCATAAATCGTGTAAAAACATTTTATAATGTCTTTTTCATTTAAAGTACTGTAGCAGTAAAATATGTCCGTCAGGAAAATTTGTCCAGACGGAATAAATCTCATAGAAAGACATGTCTGCACATTTAATTTACTAGGAATAGTTGTCCGAGGACATATTTTTCCTAGAATATATGTCCTCCCAGATTCATTTTCCCAGGAATGTCTGTCCATGGACCTAAATAGTTTCCTAGTAATAACTATCCCCCGGATATATTTCTACCCGAAAATATTTATCACTTAAAAAAGGAGCAACCTCCTGAGCAACATCTCCTAAATTTCAACTACATTGTACTACTGACGAGATGGTTTTGTTTTCTACCGATTTTTCAAAGAGGGTTTGGCATTGGTTTTTACAACACTACGGACAGTATGTTCTTGACCCAATTAATTAAAAAAATGTGTGTATCTTTCAAGTTTTACCTCACTTGAAAGCTGCACCTTTGCTTTGGCAGAATAGTTATTGACAAAAGTTAATAAATTATTCAATCTTTACCCAAAATTACTGACAAAGTAAAGCAAAAATTGTACAAACCTTATTTTTCCTTAAACTATTTGTGGTCGTCAGTTTTTTTTTAATACGATTGTAGAAAGTTTCATTCAAACGAAAGCCAGAAAGGTTGGTTCGCTAACGGCCACTCAGGGCAATTCGGTTGTATAACGGATCACATAGAGGAGGTGTTCTGGGATAGACCCCGTGATTTTTTTCTGCAAAACTTTAAAAAATTTAGGCACACTCAATAAAAACTGGAGAAAAATTGACTGGAACCCCTTTTTACGGAACTTTTGAAGACTTTATCAGCCGCGGTGCCATTTCACAGGCACTAGTTTCAGAAAAAAAAAATACCCTCCGGGGTATTTTTTTCCGAAACAAGTGCCTGTGTGCCATTCACCACGGCGATTTATAACAGACAAACCGCGGTATTCAGTCAAATTTAGGCTTGCATTGGACAATTCATATGTAACAAGGGTTAATTTCCCTTACGCTGCATGTGTTAAAAGTTTAAGATCAAATAATGATTATTGTTATTGTGGTAAAAATCAAGTAAACAGGTTTGCCCGCCAATGAAGACGAAACAGTACGACACAATTCATCCAAAAATATAGTATTTGAAGATTGTGAAACGTAATTAAAAAATTGAATTTGTGTTTAGAAGTGCGTACGTGAAAAGAAGCTCTGAGCATTATTGATAGATATCGCCAACATAAAAGAGTTTGTTTATATAATATGACAAATATGATTCCCAGGCAAAAATTACACTGCTATGACAGTTAACTTCATGTCTATCAGCTTTCATACATCTTTCGCATTGTTGGATTTCCAATGTTTTAATTTCCTCTGCACTGAACACAAGGGCTTGTTACAAAATAATGATAATAACTTAAACTTAGCTTATATCATTAAAGTGTTTTTTTTTTGTTTTTTTTCCTCTGTTTGTTTGTATGTTTTTTTTGGGGGGGTAGGTTTATTTATTCATTTTTCATATTTTATTTTATGCATTTTTTTTGCTATCACCGCTCTTATAATACTGACTTAATTCCTTGACACTACACTGAACATGGGGTATGATGCCTAAAAAGGTTACCCATTTTATTTGTAAGTTTGTACCTACATGCACATCTTTAATTGTGGGATCCTTTGTTTTTGTCCACGATTTAGACAGTGTAACAAAACCCGTCCCCACTCTTCCCTACTGAGTAACCTCTCCCAGCAGTTACTGGTATTATTAGTTTATATCAGATAGATAAAGCTT
>MJUU01018602.1:126143-171344 GCA_002080025.1 Modiolus philippinarum
AAAAATCATTTTCTTGTCGTGACAATTTGTTCATATTTTCATATATTTATATATGACTCCAACATGCTACATCCTGACGCAACTCGCAGTCACAGTACTTCAAGCCCTTTGATTATTGCAGTTATCGATCCTGGATGGCTGGAAGTATATTTCCGGGGTAGCAGACGCTTGTTGTTTTGACGAATTTTCTCAATCATTTGAGCATTATGTTATTGAAAAGCATAATGCCATTTTATTTGGAAAGTATTGGTCAAATATACGTCAGTATATAACAAGATGCAGTCCCCAAGCAGGAGTCAAAATTTGGGACAAAAGAGTGAGCATTGTAAACGCTCAGCATCAAGGTAAGACTTCATATTTTGAGTGGATTCCCTGTAAATGGATTGTATGGATACGTTCGATGAATAACTGCCAGTCCTGAACGTATGCTATGAGCAATGGATGCACGTCTACAATAGTAACTTGCAATTGTCGTCGCAATGTCAATGATCATGCAATCTTTATTGAAGCAGTGAAAACAACCGTCGCGAAGTTACTACATAGTTACATTTATTTTGCTGACAAAACCTTCCCTGGCGTCTTGTCCATACTGCATGACTGTCTATAAGTTGTAATTTAGTGTATAAACAAATATACTTAAAATTCTTGCGTAACGATATTGATCCGATTTATCGTTGTAATGGTTGCATATATTCATTCGTAATTTCTCGGTTATTATCATGACCCTTTTCGATGCAGTGGAATTCCGAATGGATTTATATGTCTTTAGTTTCGTACCAGAATTCCCCAGTAAAACTGTTTTTATTCTGTTTTCTTCATTCCGATTTTACCATCAACATGTTTGAATGGCCATCAAGCAACGTATTTATATGCTTTATTTTTTACACATATTTTAGAGATTAATGTGTCCATTTGAGTATATTTCCATGAACGATAACTCTCGACGCAGGGATTTTTTCAACTCATAGTATTGGGAACAAAATTGCAGTTTCCAAAATATATGGAAGCTTCGCTTCCTATTAAACAAAGATTTTGCGATCAGTTCCATCAACATGAAGGCCAGATATAGAAAATTCATCTAAGGATATTTATTACAAATCATTTAAAGAAAATTTAGAATTTGAAATACATCTCGATTTATTATCAGATAAGAATAGGATTATACTATGCAAATTTAGAACTTGTAATCAAAGATTACCAATAGAAGCAGTTAGATGGCAAGGAACAGACAGAGCTGAGAAATTTTGTATTTATTGTAACTGTGACAAACCGTAGGGGTTGAATTTCATTTTATATTGAATTGTAGTAATTTTCAAGCTCAACGAAAATTGATTCTAAAAATATTGCTTGAGCAATACTTTGAAGTTCAAGTCACTTTTCCAGTCAAAAATTTACAAGTTTTAGAAAACCTTTGCAAATTTATCGAACATATAAATAAGAAGGTGTGTTCTCCCGATTGATTGAAACCTGACATCAATATATTTGTATAACAGCTATGCTTAGCTATTTATTATTGCACAATGTATACCTATATGTAATGCCTTTCTTTAAACGATGTAAATTGGTTTTTAAGAAATAAAGAATCTGAATCTGAATATACAAAAGTTGTCGAAATGTCAAATCTACAGAACCTCTATTGTAATTTTATTATTTTTTACTGTCATGAATATTCAAACAAAAACGCACTGCTGATCCAGGAAAAATAACAAAGATACTTAGTCCGTCTCCATTATAGTTAAGTTTGTATAGGTTGATAGGCTGTGTACTTACGTTTATGTGTTAAGTGTTCATGGTGTCGGTATCGTCTGCTGTAGTACGGCTGTAATGACACAATCGTTCATATCATTTATGAACTGAACATTGAATTAAATGATTAAAAAAAATATGCCGCTTAAGAAAATGTTAGCAAAACAATCTTTTCGGTTTGACAAAACAAAACAAAAAACACTATGTTTTAAAAAACAACCAAATGCTGAATTACCCACATTTGCTTTATTAACCTATTTTATGAAGTAAGAAAAAAGATTTTTATATTACTGCGGGTAAATAGCCAAAAACAGGATTAAATTACATTCTATTTTTTTATGTGTTGTTCTCTTGTGCTCAGCTTTAGACCGTATTTTAACTTTAACTGTTTGTTTGCTTCTTGCTTCTTTTTCTCTATAATTTGAGTCCTTGAGTAATCAATGTTGAATTCAAGATGAAGAACTACAATAAAGTGTTGTTCCTTTTGTTGTTTTTGCAATTTATTTGTAGAGACTTTGTCTCATGTATATTTACTCCTTATACATTCATTGTCATTATTCATATTTTATTCAATATTCTTCCCATTAAGGTGGTTCGAGGGTAAAAGCAAAATCCATCAGAATTTTTCAATAGTATGCAGAATTAAACTTCAAGTATTGAACTTCCAAAGAATTAAATAAAAATTGTGGTCACGTGCCATATAAGTTCACTATCTTCACAGAAAATGGGATTTTTTTAGTTTAAATGATAAGGAAAAATATAATTTTTTAAAAATTATTCAAGTTACATCCATGAGATTTTTGATTAATTTTATATATTCCTAGCCCATGTATTGAACTTTCTAAAACCAAAAGAAAAATGGGGGTCACGGACCTTTTTGTGTAATTATTTCACAAATTCAAAATTTTTATAGCAATTTCTTTGTAACATATTTTTTGAAATGATCTCCCTTCTTTAAATGATTGTTTCAAAAAAAATTTACAGAATAAAAACTATGTTTGGTCTTAAATGAATGCTGACTAAGAAAAATGGGCTGATTATTTATGTTTTAAGCTAAATATTGTAATGATTTGTCCAAATTTTAAAATGGTTGTATATTTCTTAAATAAAAAATACCTATTAAAGCAAGAAACATGAAATCGAAACGGCGAAATACTATCAAACCATCTTAAAACAAAAACAAAATTATAAATATATTTTTTTATTATTTTGTTAGTGCTTTAGTTTTTGTTGTGTTTGAGTTGTTTTCTGTTTTGTCATCTTCGTCGTTTACGTCGTTTAAAACTAAGGAGCATCTTCCTCATGCGTAGCTCTGTCTTTAGCTGAATTGTGGCTCTTCTATTTAGACCCTATTGTTTTTTTTTTCTCTTATCAGCTCTATCACGTTTTTGGTTAATGGACTTCCAAATGTTCTGATTTAATTTGCACAAATGAGACATAAGTTGTCGAAAGCATATGCAGAAAATAAATTAACAGTAACTTCGGTATTTTGTTATTTACGCTCTATATCTGTATGTGATCCTTAAAATGCCAGGCATTCTGAATTTGTGATTTTTGCTTCTTGCTTCGGTATATATTTGGAAATTTATTTGTGAAACACTCATTGCCTTCAATGCTTGATTTGATCAATGTAACATAGATTTCAAGATGATATATATATAAATTTACTTACATCTCGGGATAGTTCTTGCGAAATTGACGAAATCAGCAGGCTCAGCATTATTCTGAATTGGGACTATTGCTAATACATTTCTGCTATTGGTTCCGATTCCTTCTACCTGATCTACATTTACAGGGACGATAGCAAAATTTGCATTAGAGGAAACACCCAATTCAGCAGCCCCCGTTTGGGCATTTTCCGTCGTTGGCTCCTGAATTATTTCTATCGTTTGTGATGTTCCAGTTCGGGTGCCTGATGTTCCGGTCGCCTGGGGGTCAGTTTCTGATACCTGTGTCATTGTAGACTCTTGAACTCTAGTATTTCGTCTTCTTGTTGTGACTGGCGTTTGTGTTCGTGCTGCTCTGTCGGTAGCTATGGCCTGTGCCCTACCTGTACGGGCTACTTGTGTCCCTGTGGTTCTTGTTGCCTGTGTTCTGGTAGATCGTGCAGCTTGTATTCCGGTAGCTAGTGTAGCTTGTGGTCTTCCGGTTAATGCAGCTTGTGTTCTACCGGTTCGTGTAGCTTGTGCTCTTCCAGTCAATGCAGTTTGTGTTCTGCCAGTTCGTGTAGCCTGTCTAGCTAAAGCTGCTCTCGTTCTTGCGGCTGCCTGTGCTCTTGTTGTAGCCATTCGTCTAACACCTGCCACTCTTTGCGCTGTTCAAATGAAGTTTTACATTAAATTATGATAGTTTATTGATGAAATAAAACATAATAAAAAATGACAAGCTTTGATTCATCTTTTGGTAATAATTCTTACTTAAACTACAGGCATTATACATGGTACATACGGTCATTACGTATAAATTCAGTCTCAGTTTTGGGCATTTAGATATTGAATGAACAGCAAAATGACGGACAAAAATCGCTGCATGAGGCATCGATATGTGTACACATGAAACAACTGCATTAGCGCAAGGTATGACGAACGGATTAAAAAAGGCAGGAAACAATCAATTACATTTATATAAGTTCCGGGACCGACTGATCAATTTTTGTGGTGACTATTATTTACTGAAAATATTTCCTCGAAGTATTGTGAGATGTCGACTACATTCAGCCTGAGCAAAATATAAGGAAAACATAAACAAGACATCAAATAACAAATTAGACTTAGAAGGCATACCCTGATTACATGACTTTTGGGGAGAAATAAGCACAAGGCGAAAATACTTTCCAGTCCAATTCACAAAAAAGTATTGCAATAAACATTAGTTATAGCACTGTGGCAAATGTTAAACACTGAATTAAATATACTTCTAATTTTCTTTTCAAGTGTTTTATAAAGTTAGTAGCAGAATCTTGAGTAGATGGAGCGATGCTCCTGCACTAGATGTGAAAGTTATCAGATTATTTTACTCCCGCCTTGCCAAGGTCAGAAGAATTATTCAAATACTAATGATGTAATGAATAGATAATATCATCGAAGTAACTTATATTTTCGATATGTGAAAACTTTAAGTGTAATAAATTTTACATTTTCCGACAATCTACATACATACATTTTATATTTCTTAATTCGTTACGACAAACAAGTTCAAGAAACAACCATAACATCAAACATGAACTCTTTGTGCACATATTGTCGGCCCTGCACATATTGTCGCCGGCGACAATATGTGCAGACCTTAGCGGCACATATTGTCGCCGGCGACAATATGTGCTGGACATTAGCGGCACATATTGTCGCCGGCGACAATATGTGCCGGTTTTGTCAATGTCATTTAAACGTCATTGAGGGCGACAAAATTTATGAATTATGAAATGTGCGGTTGTTTTTAAATATTGTGATCGTTTTCTTTTAGTCCTTTTGTCGGGCAATTTATGACAGCGATTGTAAAAACACTTTGCCAGTTAAGTTTGATTTTTGACGATCCCACATCCATAGATCGAAGGGCAAAACACATGGATGTAGCGTTCCTCAACAATTAGCAATGAATTCCTCTCAAACTTGTGCTAAGGGGCCGTCTTGAACTTGCTACGAGGTATGAGTAAAACTCATTGTTGAAGGCCTCATAGTGACTTCAAGATGAAGAACAATATCAAAAGCGTTGTTCCATTGCTTAGTTTTACCATGTATTTGTAGAGACTTTGTCTCATTTGCATTTACTCCATATCCCATCATTGTTAAGTATATATACCGTTGAATCTGAAATTGTTCAGCTGAGGTACATACACGTTTTTGAACTGATCTTTTGAAGGCATACATTCTGTCTGCAATTCACTGACTGGTATGTTTTAAAGAAGGTATTATCATAACTTGAAGTTGAGGAGGCTGAGTCTTTGTGCAGGTTTTTGCGAAGGACCTCCCGTACTCTATACTTTTTAGCTTAACTGGCTATAGCGGTGAGCTTTTGCCATCATTTGCATGTGGCGTCGGTCGTCCATCCGTCGTCCGACCAACGTAATCTTTCTATTAAAAGATCTTCTCCTTTGAAACAGCTGGGCAAGCTGGACCAGATTTGGTCACAATAGTTCCTGGATGGTCCCCTTTAAAAATGTGTCCGACAAGTCAGTTGCTCATCCAAGATTGCCGCCAGCGGGAACTGTATATTCAAAGATTTCCTTCTCTGTAACTATTTGGCAAATTGGAACCAAACTTGGTCACAATAATGCTTAGTTGGTCCTCTTTAAAAAAAATGTGTATGGCAAGTTCTCATCACATTCAAGATGGCGGCCAGCGGGGAACATAGTTTTTACATTGGACCTCATGATAAAGCATTTAAAGATCCTTTCCTCTGAAGCCGCACAGCCTATTGGAACCAAGCGTAATCAGAATAGTCCTTTTGTGCTTCCCTTTCAAAAATGTGTCTGGCAAGTCTGCACTTCATCCAAAATGGCTTCCAGCGGAAAACATTGGACCTTATGGGAAAAGATATTCAACGATCTTCTCCTCTGAGAGTACTGGGCCAGTTGGAACAATCTTTTTCGCAGGGGTCCTTTTTGGTCCCTTTTGAAAAAAGTGTCCGGCATGTCTACATGGCATCCAAAATGCTTGCCAGCGGGGAACAAAGTTTAACATTGGACCCTATCGCAAAGCAACGCTAATTTGAACCAAACTTGGTCACAATAGTCCTAGGCAGGTCCCCTTTCAAAAATGTGTCGGACAAGTTCGAATCTCATTCAAGATGGCCGCCAGCGGGGACCTTAGTTTAGAATTGGACCCTACTGGGGAACATATTCAAAGATCTTCTGTAAAACTACTTGGCCAATTGGAACAAAACGTGGACACAATAGTTGGCCCTCTTTAAAAATGTCTTGAAAGTCCGGATCACATCCAGTATGGCGGCCAGTGGGGAACATGGATTTAATACCGAACCCTATGGGAAGGCATTCGAAGGTCTTCTCCTCTGAAGCCGGAGAGCCAATTAGAGCTAAACTTGGACACAAAAGTCCTTGGGTGGACCCCTTTCAAAATGTGAACGGGACGTCTGCAATTCATCCAAGATGGCCGTCCGAGGGGAACTTAGTGTAACATTCAACTCTCTCGGATAACATTCCGAACTTCGTTGAAAATACAAGGCAATTGGAACCATACTTTGACACAGTGGTCCTCATTTGGTCCTCTTTGAAAAATATTTGAAAAAGATGGCTGTCAGTAGGAAACAAAGTGTGACATGGGACTCTATGGGAAACCATTCAAAGATCTTCTTATCTGAAAACCGCAAGGCCAATTGAACCAAACTTGGTCAAAATAGTCCTTGGCTGGTCTCCTTTCAAAAATGTTTCGGGCAAGTAGGCATCTCATCCAAGATGGCTGCCATCGTGGGACTTAGTTTAACATTAGACGCTATATATTCACCTTCTTCTTCTCTGAAAATACTTGGCCATTTTGAACCTTTTTTGCTCGCAGTGTGGGTCTGTGGATATGTGTGAAACAGAATTTTGTAAAACCCTGAGTAGCTTCATTTGATACCTTTCAATATTTTTTGTATATTTTCACTACGTATCAGGCATGAGATTCTTTGTTTCAAGACATACTAGAAGACTTTCTTTAAAAGTTTGTTTTACCTACTAACATTTTAGTATAAATTCTCTTGCAATCTCAATTCCCATAGCAACACAAGCTATTTCATTCCCAAAGACTCAGCATCGGTGAAATACACTTGCTACTTCAACATAGTTGTAAAGTTCTATCTAGTACAAGTTCAATTAAAACTGGCGACAATATGTGCCGAAAATGTGCTACACATATTGTCGCCGGCGACAATATGTGTAGGCGACAATATGTGCAGGGCGACAATATGTGCTGATACGTCTGCACATATTGTCGCCGGCGACAATATGTGCCGGGGCGACAATATGTGCCTTAACAGACCGGTCGAAGCGGGTTATAAGAATCTAACACAAAGGAAGGGAGAGAACCAGAAAGAAAAAACTCTGACCCCCAAAGGGTAAGATTTCAAGTACTATGACGAAGCTTACAGAGTCCAAGACGCTAGAAATCTTACCCGAGGGTGTCTGAGATTTTTTTGTAGCCCTCTCACTGGTGTTTGAATATTTATTTCCCCCAGCATCCAAAAAAATCCTATCATCGTCGAAACCTCATTGTTGACATCTGGAATTACCTCCTTTTAAGACTTCATAAAGCATGGAGCACGCGCCTGATTTCGGGGTTATTTTGCTGGCAACGATTTAAGCATTAATGATGTGTTTTAATTAAAAATTTGTCATTCTAAGGCAGTCAATATTCTATTCAATACTTTAAATTTTCTACTTTTTGATTCCTGTAGACTATGTCGAGTGTATTGTTATGATAAATCATTGGCGGGAATAAATGCGTGTGTAAGACAGGAAAATCTTGCACCGCGAAAACAATGGATTCCTTGTCTAAAGGTGGGAGAAAAGTGTTTCTTACTACGCATACGTCATCCTTAGTGAGAGAAATGAACTGTCTAAAACAAAAGTACTAGCTAGGAACAAATCAAGACTGATAATTAAGATGAGTCCACTTCAGTGTAGTAATTGTATCGTTTGTTAA
This sequence comes from Modiolus philippinarum, assembly GCA_002080025.1. NCBI lineage: Eukaryota > Metazoa > Mollusca > Bivalvia > Mytilida > Modiolidae > Modiolus > Modiolus philippinarum. Next base: position 134,528 of record MJUU01018602.1, read on the forward strand.
TTGTATAAAAACGCATGGAAACCATAAATTACTTGTTATATTCCTCACTTATATTGGGGATAAATGCATCTTCTTTCATGCAAATAATTGTGCATTTTTGTGTAATTAAATGATGTAAGAAATCTGATCCTTGATTCGCAAATACGCATGAGAAGGCGTTCGTTGTCAAAATCACATGCAGGCGAATAACTAGTGTTTTCCCTCAGTCATTTTATGCAGGTCTGATTCGTCACCGGAAAACCATTCAATATGTTTCTATTGTATTTTGCCTGTTTTTTTTTGTTTTTTGCTTTGTTTTGTTTTTTATGTGATAGTTGAATTATAGGTTATTGATAAGACACAAACATAATGTGTCAGGCTCTAGTCCTGTCCTTAACATAGTTGACCAATAGTGGTCCATATATTTATTTGTTTGTTCTTATTTTTGTTCAATCAAACTGTATGTTGCTATATCATGGTGCCTTGTATGGATTTAATAAAATTCTTATTCTTATTGTAGGATTATCAGTTCGATTTTACTGCAATAGCTTACCTGTGATAAGCATTGTTGTCTTTGTTAATTTGTGTTTTGCCTTACTAGGTATTTTGACATTAGGGTAGAACATTTACATCATGGTAAAATTTGTGTTACCAGTCAGTACTTTTGAACATTTCTGAACTACTCGGGCTAACGGATTTGCTTCATTACTGCATTATTATAGCATTGTTTTAAATTGACATAGACTTCACCTACGCATATTATATGAGTTTCATTTCACAAATTCCAAATCCCTAAACGAGGGAACTGGAATTCAAAGCTTAAATTAGAAACCCACACGTATGACAAGCACCGGATAATCCTTCCTGTAATAATACATGCTTTATTTGTCACCTTGATGTAGTATTTTGTATATGTATTTTTTTTCACATGAGACAAAGTCTCTACAAATAAGCGTAATACATGGATGCGGTGTTGTCAACAAATTTAAAAAGTAAAGGCCCTGTCACACTATAACGTTCTAGCCAACGTGTGCCGACGTTCGCGAATTTTTTATAAGACCGTTGGCACACGCCGAAGAAATTGAAGAAATTCCCTTGTTGTACGCATTCATAGCGTCAGGCTAACGGCCTTCAACGCACGGAAAACTTATCCATAACTTGTTTACAACGCTATCAAAACGGTCTTCTTGCATTCATAGAGCGTCTGTATAGCGTTGTGAAGATCTTTGTAAGATAAGCTTGAAATTCTTCATCTCAGTTTCATTTGCAAATGTAGAAATGGATAGAAATGCCACAGAAAAATACGACAGATTTGCAGGAGGGATAGGTCCCTCAAAAATGAAAAAAAAAATTCAAAACAATATGTCAGTATGATACTGAAATAAATCATCTATCTACATTACTTTGGAATTTTGTCTTGCTCTTTTAGCATTATTTTTATAATAAAACATCGGCTAATACGTTACTCCTTAGCTACAAGGGTGCCCGGTTTGCGTTCTCTACACGTTTAAAACAATTTTCGAGAAACTACTACATATCGCACACACTGCGTGCATAACGCACCTCTGGCGTTCGTCTAACGTCTGCATAACTTATCAACAGCACGCTGACGAACGTCGTGAAATTTTGAACAGTGTGACAGGGCCATAAATGGCAAAGTGTTTTAGCAACCGCTGTTATCCGTTTTCCTTTTTTAAGATGAAATATATGGAATCAAAATTACAATGCGTTTCTGCATGTGCATTTGCGAAACAACTCATCGGCTAATTTTTCAGTAATAAAAGCCCCCTGGCACGAGTTTGAGCGGAAGTCATTGGTAGAATATCCATATCATTACTGATCATAAGGATCGTCAATAAACATAAATTAAACTGACAACTGGCTCTTTCATTATCATCCGTTGCCCGACTATAACAATTGTGACTCGACCTAGCGGACAATTACATAGAATAAAGGTAACAGGAAACACATACAATGGCCGAAAAACAGTCACATGCTACAATGTACCAAAGAAATTCAAGAAAAAAAAATTACAATGAAAAACAAAAGACAAACGTAAACAACGATAGGAACTCGGGAGAGCCGGACTTGGTACCGGCAATAGCAAAAGCCAGCGGTAGGGTTAAACCGGTTTATGGGTACCCAAACCTCCCCTTTCTCTGTACATGTACAACATAGACAAACACTTGGCACTTATCAAGTCGATTGCAAGAAAACGTGGTATTGTAAATAACAAATACTGAAGTTACTGTTAATTTAGTTTCTGCATATGCACATTTCGACAACTTACACACATGTATGTGTCTTCAGTGCAGATCAAGTCAAAACAATTAGAAATCCACATAACGAAATACATGTAAAAGCTGATAGAGAACAAATTACCTATAGGATCTGAAAGGTGAAGCCAAAAGCAACGGACAGAGCTATGCAAGAGGGAGATACTCATTAGTTTTGAACAAAATCTTGTTTGATTTAGTATATTGCAAGTTTCCAAATAAAATCGGTTTTCGGGCCAGCACCGGATTCCTAGCTACTGGATTGATGAATATTCCCGTGGACTAACAGTTCAACAGCAGAGGCATCGGCCCAGTGGTAATAAGTAACAAAATACGAAAGTTACTGTTAATTTATTTCTGCATGTGTGCATTTTGAGAACTAATGTCTCTTCAGTACAGATCAAATCAAATTATTTGGAAATCCACATACCGAAATTTGTAAAACAGCTGATAGAGAACAAATAACCAACAGGATCTAAAAAGTTTTGGGCAAAATTAAAAAAAAAGTGAGAAGTGCGCACTATAAACAGGTGGCCAGAATAGCATTTGGAAACTACAAAAATAATAAAATAAGAGGCTAAAAGTTGAAAGTATATCCATAAGAGAGATTCTTGAGAACAGGCACAGCAATATTCAAACGTATGGAGAACATAGATCCCTTGCATGGGAAATCTTTTTACAAACTCCATAATGCAGGAGTGACAAATTACAGTCGTATATAAACAACGAAAGAATATGGAGTACATTCAAATAAGTCAAGGTTTAGCCAAATCAGAGGTAGAGCCAAGCAATGAAAAAACGTTTTTTTGTTGTTTTTAATTTTGAAGTCACCATGAGGACTTCAACAACGAGTATTGCTCATACCTCATCGAATTAACAATGAAAGGATATTGAGTAAATACACACGCGACAAAGTCCCCAAAAATACTTGGTTAAAACAAGCAATGGAAAAACGCTTTTATAGTTGTTCTGTATCCTGAAGTCACATAATTAAGTGGTAGCTCCTAAGAACAAAAACATTTTCGGTCCTTAAACAAACGAAAACCATGGAAACAATCAAATGCCAGCAATGGTCAGTTATTGTCCATCAGATAGATATCTCTACAAATGATGTAAGAAATGTATATCACAGATGAAGCCATTTGAAAGCATGCTGTAGGCTTCTTTAAGACATGCTGTAAGAAAATGTGATTGAAGTGTTATTAAGATAAAGGCATGCAAGTTAAAGTGCGTTTGTAGTAAAGTCATCTTTCATTACGAGCTGTCTTAAACATTATTATATTAGTTTGTTGTTCAGTTTTGTAATAGGTCAATCGAATTTCCGATACAGCGTAAATTAAGAAGGCAAAACAAAAAATAATACATATTTTATTGCCCTAAATATACACAAGTTTGGTCAATAAACCTCTAATAATTACATTATAAAAATCACCAGTAAAATATATGATATTCCAAAATTATTTTAAAGATAAGTAGTTATTCGGTTTTCGGCTTTCTGTTATTATGTTTTCATGACAAAAAAAACTAATTTTCAATACAATTTTTGTAGGCTATAATTGTTCTTCCCAAAAGATTTGATATTTGAAGCCAATTTTTGGCCTAACTGATTTGTCTCTAAATTTATCTCTCTAGTTTTATTTTCCTTTACAAAACTGCAAAGTATGGCACCATCTATTATATTCATTATACAATTTGATTTTACAAAAAAAAAAATGTAAGTTAGTAGATACAATATGGCTACCACACCATATTAATAATTATTTCAATATACATCACTACAAATATTTAATCAATATTAAATTGATTTAATTGCTAATACAAGCATTTTAACTAAAACTGTTCATAATTCAACGCAGTTGTTATGGTGTTAGAAGCAGCTTCAAATGTCGCCCACAATTATAGTCTATTTCGTCACTTCCGTCTAACCTTGAGTGGCAGCCCCTACAATGTATAAGAATTAGGGCTTAGTAAGATATACTCTAAACAATTTCTTAACACTGTAGTGCAGTTATTTTACAGTTAATATAGATACAAATATTATGAAAATTAAATAATATATGATTTTGAAACATGTTTTTTTAAATAAACCTTTCTAATGGTGATCCATGTTGAATTCTTTTAAACTGTTATGTTTCAGCCCCTCCCAACAAAAAAAAGTGAATTGTAATATCCTGTGATCAATTATAGTGACGAAGATTTAAAAGACTATTAGGTTCCGGACTTTTAAAAAAAAAAAAATTCGGCTGATCTTTTAACTGCAATTTCATTACAACATTTTTAAAACAGTTAGGCACAATATCTTAATTTTTATATGTGAACATATAATAGTTTAAAAACATGCAAATAAACCATCAAAGGACATGGACTATATGCACACAAAATACATAAAAACAATGAATGGAATGTTTTTATTGTGATTCTTTTTTTACAGTCACCATGAGACCGTCCGAAATGAGCTATGCTCATTACCCCCCTGATAGTTTGTTTAAGAAGACCCCAAGCACCAGTTTGAGTGGAATTCATCGCTAAAAGTCTAATGACGCTAACAACGTTAAAATCGTCTTTGTTTTTATTGATGGGTGCAGAATAGTCAACAAACATAGAATTGAACGTTAAAGTGTACTTACAATAGTTGTCTACAGTCCCTGACAAAAAGACTCATTGAAGAAATCATAGCATGTAAACAACCACAAGGCACTCATCGCGTCAATTGAAGGAAATCTTGGCATAATAAAATCATAAGATGTGGGCACTATAAACAGGTGGTCAGAATGGATTTTGAAAATTACAAAATAAAATTTTAAGTATGATAGTGTATCCTATCCATACGATTGATTGATTGATTGATATGGGATTTAACGTCACTTTCAACAGTATTTCAGCTACCTCATGACGGTCAGTTTGAGTGGTGGAGGAGGCCGGAGTNCCCAGAGAGAACCACCGACCTTGGGCAGGTAACTGACATACCTTATCACTTACGATTGTAAGTCGAGTGCACCCTTTTTTGTAATGTACAAAGTGGGCGCGAACTCGCACCGCAGTGGTGACAGACTACAATGGTTGTATAGGTAGTAGAACTACCCTAACCACTCGGCCACCCAGGCCCCTCCTATCCATACGAGAAATTCTGTCAAGAACAAGTACACCATAGAGGGCATACATATCTAGCAGATTTTTCAAGTTACTTTCTTCTCGGTATTTTTATGAAAGATTCCTCTTCTTTCAAATTTCTTTTCAAATAAATTTTTGTGCTTAAATGAAGTTTCACTAAAATTTTCTTTTACATGTTGAAAAAATACTTGTGTTTGAACATGTATATATATAGACAGAATTTGATAAATTCTAAAATTGGAAAACATCCTGCAAAACCTAAACATCCTACCAAAATAACAATTCACTGAGGAAATACTGAAATTACTAAATACCGAAGTTACTGTGATTTTACTTTTTGTATAGGCGCATTTCGACAAGTTATGTCTCTTCAGTGCAGATAAAATCTAAACGTTTGGAAGACCATAAACTCATAGATATTAAAAAACTGATAGAGAACAAATAACCACATATAAAGCCAAAATCATCAAGGACAGAGCTTTGTATGAGGGAGATTCTCCTTAGTTTTCAACAAAATTTACAAAAATTTAGATATTGTAAGGTTCCAAAAATAATGGGCTTTCGAGTCAGCAGCGAAGTTAATGATTTATGTTTGAACGAGGCAGTAAAGTCAATGTCGACAATTAGAATACTGTTAACGTATACTTTTGCGTTATACCAATTTTCACTGATACATGTCAATGTATCAGAAAATAAAAAGTCCAGAATGCGGTTACAATACCCACAACGAAATTTGATGCAGCTAAATACAACCTTTTCGTATGACATTCCTATACATTTATAATAAGCTTACTTTTTGAAACTCCCATGGGTATATTTACATATGAGAAACTATCAAAAGACGTTAATTGATAACACGATTAAATTATCTTGACTGTTACCAGACATAACTAACTTTGTCCAATAGTCAGACTTGTCTGACATGAAAATTTACCTAGTGATTAATAGAAATCTACCATTTTATCAAAATTCTAACCCCTCAAAAATACTACAGCTTCATTCTACGTATGGCACTCGGTGGATGTCCTTAGCACTGGATTTGGCTTCCTATTTCGATTTTTTTTTGGTAACGAGTACTTCGTATTCTGACTATTTTTGGATTATGGCTTTCCATATTATTTGATTTTAATGCTTCTGATAAGAGATTACTTCTGTAAACACGTGTACAGCATAACAAAATTTACTGTTTTTGGAATATGCAACTTCGGTATTTTTGTATTTTGGTACAGGGAGGTAATTTAATTGACAAACATGTCTCATTTAACTGAAGTCTTAATAAAAATATTTGACAAGCCCTTCATTTAAAATCAATACGAATTTTGCTTAAAATCGAATGAGCTAATCGAAATGTCGAGAATTAATTTCTGTTTATACATTATTCGTATAAATAATGATTGTACGTTAAACTATGGTTTTATGTAAATTTTATACAGCTAAAGGCTAAAAGGCTAAAGGCTAAAGGTATAGTCTTTGGTAAATATTTCTACTTTTTTGCAAAGTCTCAAAGACAAAATTACACTGACAAATCAGAGAAAGCCAGATTCATTCAAATTTAAGATATAACAAATTTATCAATTTTCTAAGTATGTAATTGTCTTGGGCATACAACAGGGGGCAAAGTTCAATCGACTTTTTAACCGTGAATTTTTTTTTAGCGTCACTTTTTGTTTTACCAGAAATATTGTTTTTGGAAATCAAACGCTTACAAAAATTAAAGATGTTTACAACCCTTCTAATACATGAATTACTTGAAATATAGAGTACAGTTTGCGAGATCACTTTTCTACTTAACAAAGCGTATAAAGAAACAATGCATCAAGTATTTCAGACCCGAAGCTGATTCATTTAAACAGATTTATATTACTGAAATAAAGAAAATAAACTAAACTGAAACGAAAACATAGAAAATCACATTTCAACAGATATGAAATTGTGGACTGTCCGATAACTCAACTCCCAAAAGGGCTCAATATAACAGAACAATGTTATATCTTACCAACAGTTTGGGTCCCTGCCATTTGGAACCCATCTAGTGGTATCGTGAAGTGGGACAAATCTAGTGCTTGAAAATTGCCAAGACCATTTTCAAATGTACCTAGAAAGCCAAAATAAACATCAAAGCATGACAATATTTTTTATTTAAACACTCAATGCGGGGAGTAAATGGACTGAAAGACAGAATGGAGAGTCTCACCTCTAACATTATAATATTTGATTGCATATGAAGTTGGAAAAAGTTACATTTTAAAATAAATTTACCGTGAGAGGTAGATGAAATGATTTACAAGAAATAAGTAAAAATAAAATTGAAAAAAGAAAAATAGATAAATATAAAAAATATAAAAAGGAAACAAATATTGAGAGTAGGTATAATAAATGTCACAGTTAAATTTAAAACACCACTAGATAGAAAAAGAATTTAAAAGATAATTTTAATATAATTTCATTGAGTGTTTAAATAAAAAGGAATCCAGAATCCTTTTTGTTATACCAATGGCCAGGAGGGGGGTCGAGATCTAAGGTAATGGTAACTACGTAGATGGAAGATAGACAGGATTGCTTTACAAAGAACCAATTCTATATGTTCACAAAAGTCAAAATTCATTCCGAGTGCTAACAATTTTTAGTAGGTTCAATATAAAACAACGCCTCAAAAAAGGAAGAATGTCAAAGGTCATTCTAATAGTATGAATAAATACATTCCATTCCAAACTAGAACTAAAATACATATGTTTTAGTATTTGTCTTAAATTATCTAGACTCTATGTTATTTAATATATCGCACTACAAGTGGTAAAGATTGATCACTTGGGACTAAACATTTTATGATTGGCTGCATAAAATGAAAACAGAAAAGAAACATGGAAGTGCCTTTACTTCACTACTTTTAAACAATTGTAGGTTATACGACAAGCAAACCATGTATTGAGTAAGTATTGGTACAAAAAATTGGTAGCATGTTTGTTGTTTTATGATTTGTATTAATCGATGTACGCATTTTTTAAAATCTTTTTAGCTGCAAGTATAAAGGAATAGGAATATAAGACTGATTTATTTTGTGTTTATTCAGAATTACAATTATAAGTTGTGAGAACTTTCCATTTAAGCCACAAATATTTACTTGAAACTAATTGCCCTCAAACCGAAACAAGAACAGATGACCAGGTCCAATTAAGTCGCTCGAAAAAGTTAGAACTTCAGTCTCACTCGCGTGAATCAAAAAGTTATCTTGTGCAGTATGATCATTGATTGTGCATCAACTTAACTTCAAATTCAGAATGTTCTTGAGGATACTCTCTTTCTCAGAAGGGTTTTTGGCAGAAAACGTTTGTAATACGTCTATTTAAAATGGAAACAATTTAAAAGCGCAGGAGGTATTTCTTTTAATTTTACATCTTGGTAGATGTTTTCTCTATAACGCAACGCCAGTAGAATACCATGGAAACAAATGTTGCGGTAATAAAAATGTCAAGTATTTTACGAAAGGAAATGGAGTAAATGAACATGAGAACACAGCACATATGTTAACTCCCAATGCAATAATGTTAATGAGCTGCATGGCTATTTCGGAAATAAATTCCTCATCAGCAGCACTAGAACCCATACATAGGAAATCCATAATTTCAACAAAAAAATGTATATTGCATAAAACCAACCCAAATTCAAATAATCAGTAATATCCAATATAGCTAAGGTCAAAACTACGATATCCACATTAAGACATTACGAGATGTTTTTTCCGTTCTGTGAAAAAACACAATTAGTTTATGACGTCACCGGTCAATAGTTTATTTAGAAGTCTTGACTTGTAAAGGCTGTTGACCAGTGACGTCGTCAGGACGTCTTCGATTGTGGATTCGTTTAATAAAATAGTTGTTTATAAGTTATTCCAATAACATCAAGTTTATGGTTCCCTGAGTAACAATACATGGAACACCAAAGAAAGAATAGTAAGAAATAATGCTCAATAAAACTAACGTCACCCTCACACATTTATAATTCAATACATTAAACATGATTATATTGGTGGTGTATAAATTGTTAGATGAAGATTGAATGTTAGAAAGAATGGTGGTATAATAGCACCAGGCTGATTACATAGGTACATTTTGATTATGCTATATGTATTCAAGCTCTTTTTCATATAATAGATCTCCAACTCAACTTCCCATAATATTTTTGACGTCATATTCATAAAATCATTTTCTTCAAGGTAAAGTAAAAGAGAATCAGTCAATGACTTTGTTGAGAGTTTCTAGAAAACAAATAGCAACGTGACAATTTATTATGCCGGATGTTCTCAGTAGCACATAGTTTGCATCCGAAAAATCCCACATGCAAAAATCTTTTTAGCTATAGAATATCAAATAATATAGCGGTATGTATGCGTTTGAAAAATAACTACTCAACGTATTGATATTGTAGAATTGATATATTTTCCTGCTATTAAGGACAACTACTGACGGACATCTTTATATGTTAAGATAGGATTAAATTATGTTTTCAATTGTGTGTTCGAACAAATTTGTTTTAACTTTTCGTAATTTGGTGTCGAATTTACTGATAATTGAAGACAAATGTAAGCTTTGAATATGGTTCGAACATTGTAATGGAAAACATAATAAAAAGTGTTAGACTTGTTACCAGTTACTCCAGCACCACTACCCGATCCAAATCTTGTTAACATGTTAGCTGATGCCATTGTTCTACCAGAACTAGGCATTACTGGATCACTGCCGGGTATATTGTTAGCCGACACCAAACTGGAACCGGAAACTGATGTAGCCAAAGCATTTTGATCCATCGCAGGTAATTGGCTAGAACGCATACCGTTTGTCCCTAGTCCAAACTGGAACGAACTCGTTCCACTGGTACCCAAGCCCTGTGGCATACCGAACATTCCCGCTCCTGCAGTGTTCGCAGTTGCCCCTAATCCTTGTGGCATGCCAGAAAACAATCCTCCGGCCGCACCACCTACACCGCCAAATCCTTGCGCCATACCAGGGAAAGATGGCATTAAACTTTGGCTGGATGTTCCGGCACCTGCGCCGAAACCTAATGAATTTGCACCAAAAGCTGAAAGTATGGTATTTCATAGTATCATCGTTCATCTTGAAGATACAATTGCAAACTTCAAAATACATAATTGCAATGGAAATAACGTAAAAATCAAAACTTAATCGCAGGTATAACACAGTGGGTTCAACTCAAATAACAATACATTTCTGCATTTAAGTTACATGTCGACAAATTAGAATTGAAAAAAAAAATCTTCCATGGAATAATTTTCATACTAATTTCAAATTTCGACCTTCAGTACAAAGATCCGTTACTATACTGCACCAGTATTAACATTTCGATTTTTTATTTTATGTCAAATCGATAAACATTATGACGTGCACAATAATCGTAAAAGAAGTTATTGTTTAAAAAGTTATTTACCACTTCCAGCACTGCTGCTTGTTGGAGTAGAACCTGTTGAACCGAACGCTGATGCTGCACCTGTGCCGGCTATGATAAGAAATCAAGGTTTATCTAAGACATCTGTCATACTTTCAATTTATACATAAAATGTACATAGGTAAACAGAACTAAAATACTTCTTAATTCTTTTATTTTTTAAGAATATTATAAAGTAGTTTTTATTAAATAATATTAAAAATTATTTACATTTAAGGCTTTTATTAAAAAAAAACAACAAAAAACAAAAACAAAAACAAAAACAAAACAAAAACATAACCAACTGACCCAGGATGAAGCTTGCAATCGATTTATATGTACGAAGCATTGAAATATACGCCTAATAGCAGGGAAATGCACATCTTAGCAATTAAAGCAAATAAGCATAAAGTACTAAGATTACTTGTCCAGTAAGCGCTATAGCTTAAACATAAATTCACATCTAAACTATTATTTTTCGTCAATATAGCATTAAGACAGAACAAAAATACGCAATTTGGAATCTTTCTGATTTTCAACAATAACTGGGCCTCATATAATTTAATGAAATTTGAGTCTAGTTCTTAAAGAACAAATTAAATAAAGTCTTGTATTTAATATGATACACTGGTTTTTATGGTTAGAGAAGAGCAGTTCATTCTACATTAATTCACTTTTTGAAATTAGATGTCATGAAGTGTTCATTATGTGACCAGAGATCACATTTTAAAGGTATTAAACAGGGAAATCCTTTTTGTCCGTTTTATTTCTCTTTTTTAATCATCTATCAAACCTTCATATTGGATACATTCTTGCTCTATATTAACTGAAGCTATAAAATTAAATAAGTATGAATATTCTGTTTAACTGTAACACGTTGGCTTTTGAAATCAGTCATTATTACATTATTATTGTTAGAAAAAAATTAATGGATTTTCAATTTAAAGATGAAAACCTGCTGTTATTTTATCCTGGAAAATTATATCACTCTTATCTTGTTCTTATGAATGGGTCGTTGTTTTGTGGTTTTGATCGATTTGTAGACCATTCAATAAATCAATTTATAGTTGATATTATAGCATTTAGAACATGGAATGGTTTGAAATCTTGCAATTATACAACCTTTTCGTATTTTCTATTTTATTATGATGTTAATTGATGTTTGTTTTTTTTCTTTTGAAATCAAATTAATGTGTGTTAAAATTAATTAAGAATTTTCTGATTTTATTCTTGTTAAGCAAAGTTACTTTTAGAAATTTAAGGACCATGCTTGAATCTGGAGGATAAAATTCCACAATACTTTTCCAAAGTTAACAATTACGTTAATGCATATATATTTAGTGTAATAAATTTACAAATAAATACCCCCCCCCCAAAAAAAAATACAATATGTTCTCTTCAATACAATGAAATATTATGACACAATTTGTCACTTTTTAAAATAGAATTTTAGATTAGGTTTAGACATATATGCTGGAAAAAATACGAAAAGTAAATCTTGATATATATATGACATATACATGACCAATTCCCCGGAGTGAGCAACACAAGTATCTAAATACTGCATTATTGTTACAGCAAAGTTCAGTTATTAATTCCGTTTGTATATTGAATATTGCTGTGTATCAATGGAAACAAAGTTTCACCTCCATTAAGTAAAGAAGTCATTCTACTCCAGTCTGCTAAATTAAAGATGGGTATGCGTGCTTCACTCGTGGCTTGCAAGTTATTGACGTTCGCATCGCCTGCGCCGCCAACTTTGTTGAGCTGATCTCCTCCTAGAAACATGCATGTAACATTATTTAAATGTCCCACTTATATACTCAACACACAATTAAATAACTTCGAGAAAATACATTAAATTAAAACAGCCAACTTGAAAAGTCTTTGGAAATAATTGAATGTCCTGTGAAAATATGCCAACTACACAGATCAGGTCGCAAATCTTATTTTCAACTCAAGCATAAACTGTTTGTCTTAAAAGTTAAAATAAGAATACAGAAAATGGAATTTTCAACTGTATATATTTTGGTGGTTCACAAATGCACGGGAAATTTAAGTTTCAAAATTTTGTTCACAGACAACTCGAGCTTTTATGAAAAAGTTGAAAGATAAAATAACTGAAATCACCTCCTGTAAGTAAAGAAACCATTCTATTCCAGTCCGTAAAATGAATACCAGCTGTGTTTGGGTCATCAGGAGCTTTGACATTAACTGAAGAATCTGTAGTGCTAGGACTTTCTACTAGAAATAGGTATACTAAATTAACGTTTGTTTTATCACACAACAACACTGTAAATCACGTATCAGTTTTTACAAATCGTGTTTTAGTGTTAAACGCTACTGTACTTTCCACGAATAATTTTAATTTATAAAGTATATGTCTCAAGGAGAACATATCTGACGCTTATATTTTTTGAAAACATATACTTATATAAGTTTATTGCCCAATTCAAATAATTTTCGAATAAAGATATTTATTAAACTGTGGTGATCTAGGAAGGGATTTTTTGAAAATAATATTAAAATTCTATAAAGTAAGCATAAAGGAATACGGGTTGTAAGTCTCGGCACTTGACTCAGAAATTTACTTTAATTGTTTTGTGTTATGAGATTTGAGGATCATGACGTACCTAGTTTTGTTTGAAACATCATATATTCTAGTTACTTCCGGTTACAATTTATGTACCCGGAAGTTTCTAAATTGAACGAGACTAATAAACCCTATAAAACTGTTTTTGATTACATCATCGCCGATCAATGTTTCAAAATTATTAAGCACAATTTTATTTTGTTTTACAATTTCAAGTGATATATATTAGTATGAGAATGATTCAATGGTCTCATGGAAATAGTCTTAAACATCCAAACTAGTAAGAAAGTGTACTAGAGCTATAGCTTTAACTATAAAAATGTTAAAGTAGCCTCAAATGCTATGTTAAATTTGTCAACTAGGAATTTACAGACTGATTTGTTAAACTGAGCTTCTACATTACTCTATCAAATAGCAAGATCACAGAAACATAATGTGCTGTACCAGTTTAAAAAGGGGATTCACCTCCTTTTATTTCATTCACAATCCGATTCCATTCAGATAAACCAGTTCCGTTTGCTATTCTGTTTGAGTCAAATGCATCTGAACCAGCTCTAAACTGACCATGTTCTAACATAAACATCAAATAAATTAAGTTTGAACAGAAACACTCTGTTTAAGTATAGGACACGATGTAACCCTTCCATTTACATTTCAAAAACCGTAATGGGGTTTGACTTAATTGAAAGATTTTTCAAAATTGTCACGAGCATTTGAATTATTAGCAAAATATAACAAGCGTTAAATTTTGGTGTCATTAAATTCACTAAGTTCACATTATGGCAGATATTTTGGTATTTGTACTTGTCCTTTTGTAATATTTCATTAACTGAAACAGTTTAAGAGATCAAGATAAGCAATTAGCATATGAAAATTTATGTATTTTATTATTTCTTACCAGAAAATTCAATCGAAGTTAAACGTATTCTTAAGACCACAAATACAAGACAGATAGGAAAAACAAAATCCTCATGAAGCCAGCAACAATATATACATTTTATGAAGTATTTAAGATATATTTCCTACTGGGAAATTACAGACATAAAATACAAACACTTTGTTATATAAAGGTAGTACGGGAGTTTTCTGCATTTTCGGTGAAAGATTTTGAACTTATAATGCCTTTAAGTTTTGCATTCATTAACAACATGGAGTAACCCTTGCCAATGTTTCAAAATGCTATCTAACACTTCATGAACCCCCGTACCACCTTAAACACAGATGAAATCGCCAAATATACAAATTACAAAACTTTATAAACTACTATATATATTTTATACATGAATGAAAAACCAATTCACCTCCTCTTATAAGATTCACCATTTGATTCCAGTCTGCCATTTGGAGACCTTGTGCATCAGTGCCGCCAGCGACTTGGTTCGTGACGCTAGGTACGCTGCTTATGCCCCCTCCTGCTTGAGATAGCGACAATAAGAAAAATACATATCTACGTCAATTGACTTAAAAAATTGTTAAGTTTACTCTCAATTGTCTTTTACAAAATCAATTTATTGACATTTAGATTAAACAAATTTCGAAAAGACTGTTCCAACCAATTTGGTTTTAAAGTACATCTACATTAAGACATATGAATTACAGTAGGAATCAAATGTACAGTCGTAAAAGAAAAACTCAGTTATGGTATTGTGAAGATAACTTTTACATGTACGTTTCGCTGAGTGCCTTAAAACGTCAGAGGGGTTAATTGTTAAGAAATGGTGCGTAGGATTAAATGTTAGATTTCCTTCCCCCAAAATTTTCTTTTTGTTAGATAATTCAAAATTGTAAATTCGTTGATAAATACAGTTCTATCATGATAAAAAGAAGTATGAATAGCCAAATATATATATTTTTTCACGTCAATTTATTGCTAAAACATTTTTTTTATTGGAAGTATTTTCTACTTTTTTCATATACTACATTAAATATGAAAAAAATCCTATATAAATATCTATAGACAAACATATCTTCACTTTCAATAGATTAAGTATTGGAAAATGCTTTAAAAGCAATGAATCCGTTGTCATCTTGTTAGTCAAAGGCAAGATAATAGAAATTATAACAAATAACTATAAAATTGATGCAATTGTTGAAATATTCTTGAAAAAATACAAAGTCAATTCACCTCCTCTGATTTGATTAACCATTTGATTCCAGTCAACAAAATTGAGACCTGGTAAGCTTGTACCGCCAGCAACTTGGCCTGTGGTGCTTAGAGTACTGCCCATTCCCCCTCCTGTCGGAAATATTTATAGTCGTATAAAAAATCAATTATATTGTACACTGATTCTGTTTATGATAAGCAAAAACAATATATATACTAAATCTTTCAGCGCGTTTTGTTTTGAATTACCAAACACTGGAAATAGTTCAGTTTCAAAATATGATCGAATTTGATTTGTTTTTCCCGTGTATTTGAAAATAGAAATATCATATAATATTTTGACTTTTTATGTAAAAAAAAATCATGAAATTGTCGTTTTGTGGTTAATCTATTCAAGTTGCCAATTTTTTATCTTGAATTTTCAGTTTGACGTTATGAGATATTAGGCATCAATATACTACGATTTCTCAATATTATTGATAATTGTTCTTTAAATTCAAATATCGAATTTTAAAAAGAAAATTCTTTTGTAACTCAGATTAATGGAATAAACAATGTTTTGTGCCACGTTTTTACAACTATCCAAAATATCATAAATCACCTGCCATTTTTTCAAAATCAAAGTGTTATAAAAGCAGTTATTCTTTGATAACGATTTACTACAAAGTAATCTTTGTCATCTAACAAATAATATAGATGCTTTAGCGCTAAACGTTTCCATGCCATAGAAAAAAAAAATGAAAGAAATTTGTTTATCAAAAAGGGTCAAATATAATTATGCATCATTAATATATTATTTTCTCCATTCTAGAATAATCACCTCTAATTTGATTGACTATTTGATTCCAGTCAGCAAAATTAAAACCTGGTACGCTTGTGCCGCCAGCATCTTGGCCCGTGGCGCCAGGAATGGTGCTTACTCCCCCTCCTGTCAGAAATATTTATAGTTTTACCAATATTTTGAACAGAGTAAAGGCGTAAGAACAAAGGGATACAAAATAAACTTCAAGATTGTGAAATAAAAAGGTTTTTTAGTTATAGACTTTACAGGTAATTGAAAAAAAAAAAAACAACTAAGAAAATGTAGCGGAACTAGAATTACAACTTCACAATTTAGCAGTTGGTATATTAAAGCGATGCTCATATTTAATCAATTTGAGACTTTAATTTTTTCTTGTATCCAAAACATCATTTGCAATTAAGTATCATATTTTCATTTTGTTAGGTGCTAGTGGATAGATCATGGAACCAGTGTTCTCCACTTTTCAAGATTGTGAATACTTTGGATTTTTAAAATTATAGTTATCAGAAAATTAAGTAATTTCTCTAGAATATTGGAGATAAAAAGCCTTTGCCAATTTTTTTTTATTATTCATGAAAATGTGAATTTAACTACCTTTCCTTCACTTATTTTCATCTCAAAATAAAAAAAAAGAGTACTGCAAAATGGTACATAATAAAAGGATATTTCATCAGTAGTTTTATGAATTATTCTTTACAAGATATAAAATCAATTCACCTTTAATTTGATTCACCATTAGATTCCAGTCAGCAAAATTGAAACCAGGTACGCTTGTGCCGCCAGCAACTTGGCCTATGGCGCTAGGAATGGCGCCTATTCCCCCTCCTGCTGTCAGAAATATATTTTTAATTCACTTAGTTCAAATCAATTTGTAAAATGGTCGTTTTCTCATTAATAATTTAAATCATGTATCTATGCCAATAAATATTAAATGTTCTAAATTTAAGAATATATAGCCACAACGTCAATTGTTGAAAATTTCTATAATTTGTTACGATACTGCGAGAAATAGTCAGTAGACAGAGTTCACTTTATTACTATCAGTAGGGTGCCCAAAGTCCAAAGAGATGCTTCGTTTTCGGTAAACAAAACCACACGACTTACATTTGTTCTAAAAGCAACAACAAACTGTTTTTTTTATTTTTTTTATTTCATATGTTGATATAGCATGTTCTGCTGTCACGTTTTCTTTATGTCTCATTTCTAATGGGCTTTCGATAGCAGCGTTTTGGATATCACAGCAATTAGAAGGAGTTTCTGATATGCTGACATCAAGGTATTTATATGAAGTCTTGAGGCTGAAATATTTATATGTATTCCTAGAACAAAACTTCAGAAAATAAGGTTAATAACCGAATTACTGATCGGAAATGTCAGGAACCCAAATCCAAAAGACAAAAAGACAAAGATAGTGCAAAACCAACGGAAAATTATCACCGCAATCGTCCTGTGTAGGCAAAGGCATTTAAAAAAAGTTGTCGGTAAACCATTTTTATTTTATAATTTGCCGGGATTAAGTTTGGAATAAATGCGAAATTAAAGGCATTATCACTAAATACAAAGGATGAGTGGCAATAAGACCCATATTTGGCCCAAAAAAATCAAGTTGTTTAAAATAGTGTGATATTTATGGGAAATATTAACTATTACATCTGGCTACAAAGAAAACATATAATAATACGAATTCCTTTCATTTTGACGTTATTGTGACATCACAAGGAGCCGTCTTTTTGAAAGAAAATCAGAAAATCTGCAATTTTGAATGTTCTCAAAGCAAATTTTCTTTAAGTGAACATGGGGCACATGCAATCAACAACTTCAAACTTTCAGAAATGATGTATTTCACCATTTTACACATTTTGACTAAATATGAAGTTGTTATTCAGATGTGCCCATATTTTTCAAAGCACAAAAATATTCAAAACACAGCAAATATCTATGAAATTCTGACTATTTCCAAAAATATAGCTTTTGAGTTAACTGATTATCATGAGAATCAAACTGATATGGAAAAAAGCTTTATCATTTTCATAAAGCCCTATATTTGTTCAATGTTTCAGGAACATAAGACGTCTGTTTGTATAGTTTTAGTTTCATGGTAAATCTTGGGCCAAAAATGGGTCTTACTGCCACTCATCCTTTACTACACGTCCGGTTTTTGAAACATTTTTTTGAACGGACATGCAACTACAAAATATGCACATGTCCCAAATCAAGACTGAAATACCGTTACAGAGAAAATCAACAGTCTACGGGTAAATTTTGAATCGTACAAAGAGAAATAACTTCAATTTGTTAATAAAAATAACTTTACTGACTAACTAGAATCTATTGAAAATTAATACTGCTCAAATTATGAACATATAAATGTTCTGACATTTAAAATGAAATATCGATTTAGATTTTATCATTAGCTTATTTGTTAAATTTTATTTTAAGGTAAACTTGGCTTAAGTCATAGCAAAATCAAAAATATAATTTATTGTGTCGAGATTTTATTCCATTTTGAAGAAGCGAGGCAAAAATTAAATCATGGTTTCCTGTAAACAATTATTTCATAAAACTAGACGTTATTGTTTATATTCACTGAAAGCATCAATTATGTATTGCATGTGGTAATTTTGAAAATGTTGTATAATAAAGATAAATAACAACACAACAAAGTTGGAATTTAGAATGACAAATCATTATCAAAAGTACATCGAGGAAATACCCGTATAAATTTAACATAAAATTTTGTTATGGGTTTGTTGGGGGAGTAAAACTCTTAGTTGACTGAGATATGTCTCAATTTTAGGTATTTACCTAAATAAATTGTGATCAAAGTCGATCTCTATGACATTGTTATTTCAATGTACCATGGTCTCCTCTTTCAACAGATGTATAATGCAAGTGTTTAATTTAAGAAATAGATTATTGCAAGCGGGCTCTATGCGAATTAGAACATGGGCAGACATTATATTTGTCAATATTTTATACCGAGCGATAGCGAGGTATAAAATGAAAGCAAATATAAGGTCTGACCATGTCTAATTCGCATATAGCCCAATTGCAATAATCTATTTCGATTCTAATATATTTAACAAGAGTTGTGAACATTCGAAGCGGCTCTTAGAGAGCAATATTGGGTTTTGCACTTGAATTGAAATATGTCGGAAAACTGCATATAAACACACATAAATGGACATAGAAAAATCTATATTCGTTGTTTTATTAATACAAGTGGTTCATAAGCCTATGAATTAATACAAATAATCAGTCATAAAATATATAAAATACATGTATTTTAAAATCGGAGCGGGAATAAGTGAGAACTGGTTGTATTTCTGATCAATATGACTGTTTAGTTATGTTATTTTGAAGCAAAAAAAAAAAAAAAAAAAAAAAAAAAAAAAAAAAAAAAAAAAAAAAAAAAAGACAAAGAAAAGAAAAGAAAAGGAATAAAACTCACATTTACAATTTCATTGACGTTGAAAATTGAAAATTTTACATTTAAATCATAGAGCATGATAGGCAACATAGATAAGATTTCATAACAACAACATATTCGTTGCTAGGTTACGGTTATGTCAATTTCAGTTCCGAGTCTTAAATTAAGTAACTGTTGTAAATTTCTATTATGTGGATTTTTGGGTTATTCACTATTTAAAACTTTACTTACACAAAACGAAATAAGTAATAAGTGAATAAAATGTGAAATTGTACATTACGAATGTCCTTTTGTAAAAATGTAGGCATGTGCTAAAAAATATTGTCGGAATTAGAACATAGCTTTGTTTCCAAAGCGGAAGAAGAGAGTCATATTAGAATTCGTTCATAAAATTCGAGAAAAAAAGATGCTTTGTTTGGGCACCCTACTAATATGGATGACAAAGATAATGTTCTTGTTCTGAAATTCTCATTTGCATTTTTTATGTATAACTGCTGAAGCAAATTTCAAATCGACCAAATGTAGTTAATATTTTTGAAAACGAAAAATGAATCTTGCGTTTGTGAAATCAAATAATGGAGAAACAAGAATAATTTTGAAGCCAATGCAAAAAATTAAGAATCAGAAAATTTGAACTACACGAATCAACCATACTTTAAACATCAAGCTGCAGCTATACTAAATATCAGCCCGGTCAATAATACTATCTACGCTACCTACTAAAAACAAATAAGCTAGCTACAGATAAACAACACTATCACGAGACATACGTATTTCCGTTCCACGTGCTTCGTTTACCAGACGATTCCAGTCTGCAAAACTGACACTTGATGCATTTGAATCGCCGCTTCCTGCCAAGTAAGATCTTAAAATTAACTTTGTCTTTTTATATAAATCTTCGTATGTCTGCCTATTTTCAATGAATTTCTAATTAAAATTATCATGTATTGAAGTAGAAAATAGGTAAAAAAGACAAGAAGACAATCAATTCAAAAATCGCCTATCATTTTCAGTTTTTCTAATAATTTTATATTTTAACCAACTCCAGAACAAGTCATTTGCATTAGGGGTTTGCTTTGCTTAAATCCTATATAGATAAATAGTAAATGTATAATGAAAATGTCCTAACCTTGCGTGAATAGTTGTGCCAAAGAACTCGGCACATTGCTGAGTCCGAATCCAGGAGTGTGTCCATTATTTTGAAAAGTAATTCCTTCAGCAATTCCAGAATCGTTAGTTATAAAAGTACCCATGCTTTGGATTTCAATGCCTGAAGGTCCTGTATCTCCAGATAAAAGACTTGCAAGGCCACCAACAGGTGATGGATTGGCCTGCCTATCGCTTTCCAGTCTTTGAAAATTATTGCCATTTGTTTCTCTTAATCCGTTCTCCGGAGATGCTCTAACGCTGTTTGCAATTGCATTTTCTAAGCCCGCAGCTGCTGCAGAAGGACCCTGCATTCTTCCGTCTGTGCTTTGCAAACCAATTCTAGATGCCGATCCAGGCCAAAATTGTTGAAGTCCGCCATTCGCAAAGTTCGATAAATCAACTTAAATGCAATTCTATACACATAATGATAGGCCCTCTTCAAATTCAAGTTCAGTAGAGTAATTTATACATTTGATTGAAAAAATGTATGATACTCAAGTTAAATTTCAATTTTACACAAATCTTATTGTTTTGCCTACAAAACTTCCATTTACATTATTTACAATTTGTTTATTCATTAAAAAATTATATAACTTGATAATTGCTTAATTACATGAAGAGAAATCTTGCCATGTAATTTTCTAATGTAGATTTAGTTCCCTCTTTCAAGTATTACTGACTTTTCAACACCGAATAAAATCTTCCAGTTAAAAAGTTTTGTAACTGCATT
Organism: Modiolus philippinarum; assembly: GCA_002080025.1. Taxonomy (NCBI): domain Eukaryota; kingdom Metazoa; phylum Mollusca; class Bivalvia; order Mytilida; family Modiolidae; genus Modiolus; species Modiolus philippinarum. Next base: position 156,141 of record MJUU01018602.1, read on the forward strand.
TGTCTTACTCTGTTTGTACTAAAGTTTCAGTGAGTTATTAATATCAATACTTCCACTGTATATTTTAGTTTTACATTTAAACATTTTAGAAAAAACACTCCTAATACTTGAAGAAAGTAAAATACATGTTTCCGAATGGCTTGCCATTGTTTGATTAATATCTTTTAAATACACCCTTATTTTATCTTGAAGTACATGTATTAAGTACTCGATTTCAATTTCACGAATTTCCGTTGTATCTCCATAAAGAACTTACAAGACAATACACGCACGAAAAAGATATAAACAATCCCAGCAGCCTATGGAAGCAATGGTCATAAGCAAAAAGCTAATAAATGTCGCAGGGTATATTTAAAAGCTATTTATTATATTTTGAACACTAAGAAACATTATCAATTTTCATGAAAGTATTTACTATCCATTGTATTATTTTGGTATGTTTATAAGCTATTATCATATTTTGAACACTAAGAAACTTTCTCAATTTCATGAAAGTATTTAATATTTATTGTATTATTTTGGTATGTTTGTAAGCTATTATTATAATATTTTGAATACTAAGACACTTTCTCAATTTCCATGAAAGTATTTACTATTCATTGTTTTATTTTGATAGATAAGCAATACAGTTTTGACAATTTTCAATAAAGGTAGCGTACAACTACATAATCTACTAAAACAATGCCTATGAAGCATTATCTATATCTATTCTAAGAGTAAAAGATTAATCAATAGAGGAAAATGAAAATCCTCAATGACTCTCATATTCAAAGAAAAAGACTTGATTATTTAATTCGTGCTTGCTAAATATATGGCGTCATTCAAAGGAAGTATTCTAATTTCCTTCCCTTCGTAATTTGTTGCTCAAATACCGGTATCCCAATTACTTTGAATTAATACCGACACAAATAATCGATCCCAACTAAGACTTCTTTTCAGAAATAAAAGATATTTAAATTCAATTTTTGTGTTAATTTATGATAATAACAGAACTTCTTTACGTTACAAGGTAATCCTTCTTTACCCTTGAGGTCAAACATGTTATAGTATTCTCTAAAAGGAAGGCTTCATATAAAAATAAATAAATAAAAAAAAAAAAAAAAATATAACAATAAATAAAATAAAAAGAAAAAAAAAGAAAAAGAATTGTCAGTGTCACAAATGTTACTGTATACTTGGACGTGTTTTGTGTTTGTGCACGTAAATTTTATTAACAACGGGTTTTTGTTGAGGATCTTCAGTTTTCTTACTAATTTAATAAAATATATAAAATACAGAAACACATATTCCCAAGTAATAATTCGGTAATTCTGACCTGTAGACAAGGATAACGTATTTGTAGGGAAGAAATCTGCAATTTAAACGAGATACATTTTCATATTCTGTCCCGTTATGTTCTTAAATTTATTATAAAAATGTATACACTAAAGTAACACATTTTTACATATACTGCACATTTTAAAATTCGAAGTGTTGAGACAAATTCTTTGGTGCTATTAATTTAAATTTGGACCGCACATGTTTGGATGTATTGTAACAATATTTTGGACATTTAAAATCTTTCGAGATAAAATCATTTTCCTACGGTTCATTGCAAAATGCATCACCACTTCTTTGGGGCTATCAAGAAAAAATATTGTGGGCTATTTATCAAGGCAAATTGTAAGGTGTTTAGGTAAATTGTACCAGTAATGTCTAAAGTGATCGTTCGGTTCTCACTTTCTTGCATATTATTCATCTTTTTAGATATTTTACATTTTTGAGCATTATTCAAAACTTCGTTGCACACTGAAACAGAACTTCTCCCCCGGAAACAGCAAAGGAATTTTTGTCACCAATTAAATGTTACTATTGTCCAACTGTATCTTTTCTTGCTTTCATTATTTTCATGAACAATCTTCTACAGGATTATGAAATCTGATGATTACTCAGACTTGGTCTATACCAAGATCTGAATAAATCAAGAAAAAAAATATCAGAATTTACTATGATGCGAATTTAACCTGTCCTGAAAAAGGAGTTCTTTAAGAAATTGTTGATTTTTTTATTATTAAATAAAGTGCAGACAGAAGTGCAGTTTGATTAGTTAATTGACTGGTAGTAACGAAATGCATGCGGGTTAGATAGAAACACAAAATTCACTAACCTGCTCCGGTACCTGTTGCTGTTCCTTAAATAATACAAACATAATATACAATACTTTAGTAAACAAATTTTAAATCAAAATCAAACAAACGTTTCAAACGGACAAAGGCCAAAGGCAATGGGGTTTTCTTTAGGTAGTGCAAAATACAGGTGATCTTTAGGTAGTGCAAAATACGGGTAATCTCTAAGTCACTGTTGTACAAATGTACAATTCATTATCACTGAAATCAATAAAACATGTATTATCGCTTGTTAAACCAACATCCTTATCAATCCTTATTTATATATGCAATAAATACCCAAGTATATATTGAAGTATTTTTTGAGTATCCCTAAATACAGACAAAACCGTCGCAATGATACATATTTTAAAATGGGTTGGATTGTACATGTAGTCCCACCTTAACATTAAAGACAAATACACATGTTTACAATGCTTAATAGAAATATTATATTTTAAGCAGGGTAGAAAAAAAGCAAAGCCAATTCAATGTAATGAGTAGTATACAGTTAAGCTAAGATGATCTAATTTGATTACGTATGGAATGGAAGCAATCCAATTGCTGAATAAAAAAAACACATTTAGATAAAGATGATAATTTTTTTTTTTCAAAACGGAAACGATTGTTCAGTTTTTCACTGCAACATTATTTTTGTCAGTTATTTGTAGATTACAGACATTGGAAGTATGTATGACGACTTTACAGTTATTATAAAGATAAAATGAATATTTTCTTACGTGTTCGAAGAGCATTCCGCCGCCGGGTTGCTAAAGCACGTCTTCTAGCTAAAAAACAAATTCACCATAAGCAAAAAGCAACTAGCAGTAAGCAAATATAACTATATATAGCAACAAAATAAACTGAAATAAAAGAAAAGCAAAACTGAAATATTTAGAAAGTTCTTCAATAAATTTTTTGATATGTTACTGTTATTAGTGGGAATAGAAATGAAAAGAAAAAGTTAATAATAAAATAGTTTTTTATTGCAGAAATTGTATACAAAAACTGAAAACACATAATTAATCTATTTTGTGTTGTTATTGAGAAGAAATGTATTAGTGGTTATAAGTTACAGAAGTGAGAACTACATTTAATTTGTTATTATTGTGAAGGCTTTATATTTGCTTTATTCATGATTTAATAAAGAAAGACAGAAAACCAAGCAGATTTAAACACAATTGAATGTTTACAACTGGTTGATCATGACTTCTGAATTTTTATTTTTTATTGAGGTCTCTTTTATTAGATTGTACAAATTTTCGGTTTATGATCTTCCAAATGTTTGATTGGGTCTGCACTGACGAGACATAAGTTGCCGAAATGGCCACATGCAGGCACTAAATTTACAGTAACTTCGGTATTTTAATGTATATCTAATATTATTTACGTGAAATTTTATTGAAGTTTATCTTTCCTGTTGATAGCAAGGTTTTCTACATGGGAAAAATGATTTGTTTGCGACAAATTATTGATAATAAGGAAACACTGATGACAAGGGGTCTGTTCAATGAAATGGTAAATGTAAGGATTTGGAGTAAATGCACATGAGACAAGCAAAGGAACAACGCCTTTATTGCTGTTCTCTGTCTTCAAGTCTCCTAAGTTAAGGGGGTTGACCTAGGGTAGGAGGAGATAACTCTGTTTTTCACTTTTTATTACTTACACAAATAGACTCATTACAATAGGTATGATCGAAATTTTTAAATTGTAATTTTTTTCCACACGACAAATAGATATTCATTTTGTCATGAAAACAACCATCCAACATCCAGTTATTTATAATGAGTGCATTTTACTCTACATTTTTGTAATGCTTTCCAAAGATAATGAAAATATGTAAAAGTGCGATTTCAAGGGAGATAATTTATAGCACAGATTCAGCAATTTTATTGATTGTTAACCACTTTATTCTCAATTAAGAAAAAAAAACGGGATATAGAATTTTCTAAAATCTTAATATATCTTACATATACTAGTTTTCTTTCTTTTTTCAATTTTTGGTGAAAATTAAACATGATTTTTTACAAGAAGTGTTTAAAAAGAAAAGTAAAAAAAATTAGCCTATACTGTTCAGAACACCCATGCATTTCAGTTCAAACAAGTAAATTTTACTATCATTATTTATGCTTACTTTCACACATGTCTAAACTACAAAATTTTGCATTTTAAATAATCTTAAATCAAATACAAATTTAATTAGAGCCCATTTTATGCACCACAATCAAGCCCTGAATGAGGAAACAGGGTATCTGTGATGACCACTAGACATAAAACGGAACGGTAAAAATTGTAGAAAATTGCTTTAAGCCAACATCAACATTTGTAGTTTTCATACTGAAAATATCAAAAAAAAATTAGATGGGTGGCTAATTTTAGGCTTCCCCAGGTCTATCCCCTTAAAACTTAGTATAGTATTCAATCCAACGTTTGTCCTAAATCACGAATCAAGACCATCCTGAGACAGTCGTGCTTTAAGACCATTACAAGATATATCTTTACTTAGGACATGTTTATTAAACAGGTCCCAGCTCGGGAAGTTATGTCATTGCGCAGATTAAATCAATATATTTGGAGGTCCATAAACCGAAATATGCAATTAATAATCAAAAATACGTCACAGTTTCAAGCACTTGTCACAGGCAACATGCATGTCGCTATATATTGCTCGCAATCTTACTTCACGAAAATTAAAGTAAATTTTAGTCTATATTTCCTGGAAATAGTTTTATATCTGGACGCTGTATGCAAATTATTTATGAATGCATTTGTTATTATTTTTTTTCTAAAATAAAGGAAATTTAGTTCATTGTAAGTTTGGCTTGTAAACATTCCTGTACAGTACCAAAATTAGATATTTTCTAACATTGGATCTAGAATGTTTTTGTTGATTTTTTGCAATTGTGTCATAGATCATGTTTCCTACTACATTGCATAAATTTCATATATATGAAACATCCATTCTTCAAAAATTATTGCTAGGTTATGTTTTTGTTGTTGAAATTTTAAAAATTTTCACCAATAAAATCGGAATGTATGATTTATTTCAGTGTAAATACAAGGTGAAATTTTGATGTTACAATTTTACTTCCATAAAACTAGGTATTTTTTATTTTGTGTTTAAAACGTTGATTCCTGTGTTAAAGGTCATTTTTTAAAAATTGTATTTTAGAAAGTCATTAAATCTAAAAAGGAAATACTTCAGATTTGAAATTATTGAATTTAAAATGCTCTTTATCAAAAAACAATTCCTTTTTTGCTCATGTAATGTGCAAATTTAAATCCCAAACCCTATCCAAATTCAAAATATAAGGGAAAGTTGATTTTATCAGAAAGAACAGAAAGACAAAACAAATAAAATATAGCACATTTGCAATGTGCCATTACCAAAAGCCTACTTGTGCGCTGCCTTGGAGATATTCTTTGCCTCTGTACCACTAAATTATTTCTACTGGCATTCCTATCACCGCGCCGTGAAGCTATAAATAAATTTCTATATATTTAAGCAATATGAAAGAAAATGCAAGCTATAAGCAATGTTATATATAAAAGAAGATGTAAATATATTGTTAGTAATGAATATATGATATATATATTTCTCTAATGATATGTCAAGTTTAAACCGGTTTTGACCCGTTAGATAAATTTTCTTTATTCAACGTATGTTGAATAAAGCCCCGTGCTATTTCCCGCCGAATCTATTCGGAATACAATTCTCGGTGTTTATCATTGACCATTAGAGAAAAAGATTACACCACTTTATCCCGTTTATTACCATATTTTATCCACTCTCGATAGTTAAATTTAAAAATTTTAAAATGCTCGGCAAGCCTCGCAATTAAGATTTTAAAATTTAACTATCTCTAGTGGATAAAATATGGTAATGAACGGGATCTTGTGGTGTAATCTATATATATTAGTTGACGATAAGCAGAGAATAATCGAAGCAAGATACAAGCATTGTTAGCATCGGTGATATTAGTAGTATAATGATCATGAAATTTACTAGAAAAAAGTAGTTGTCGAAATGCGCATATGCAGAAAGTAAATTCACAGTAACTTCGGTATCTAGTTACTTGACTGGGTTGCAAATTAGGGTAATAACAAAATTACCGAACTGAGTTGTCAAGAGCCGTAGTCCATGAGACATGGTATTTATCTGTTGAGATAAGTCACAAAAGTAGTGAATGTTTAAAGTATTATCTTATTTCAATAAATGGACCTAGTAAGTTTCGAACAATAATTTTTAAAAATGCGAGATTGTTGGCATTATATACCATATAAAAGAAAAAGGCCGAAGAAATTAGAGTTTATTAAAGATGCCAACTCTGTCCAGTAACTTTACAATGAAACGGGTAATTTTTTCAGCAATCGATGCCAGTAATTCATTCCATATTTACAACCTAAAACACTTGGTTGAGAAGGCATTACGAAGGTATGCATTATTACTTACCATTAGGGAAGAGGTTTGGTAAGGGCCTGTTTTTCTTTATCCAGAAAATAATGCCTAAACATTAGCCAAAAAGAAGGCAAAATTTCTCAATTTTATAGAATTTTGGTATTTTTAAAAATTTTTTTTAATTGAAAAAATTGGCCAATCACGTGTACACTGAAAAAAATATATATAAGATGCAAGCTACAAGTTTACATAATATATAATATATAAAAAGCTCGTTAGTGAACACATGGTTGACCAATGTTAAATATGCCCCCCAACCCCCCCCAAAAAAAACAAAAAACAAAAAAACAAAAAGCGCCCCCAAAATCATGCCTTTTAAGCCTTTTTCAAAACTTTTCCAATTTATGCTATGCTTAGTTGGGTAATTTAACCAAATATGTTGCATTAAAACCCCAAAAACAATTGAACCAAATAGTTTGAAAACAATGACAGATCTTTCTCTTTCTTAAGCTCTTCTTCAATTATGGGACCAAAATGAGGCCTTACCGAACCTACTTCTTTCTAAAACTATTCCGAAAATAAATGCGATAGTATGTGATTACACTGTTCAGTGTTTGTATTGTTCAATCGCAAGTCGCAATACAATTCTAATTTGTACAAACAGTAAGGCTCTACTTAGAATATTGTTAATCAGTTCAAGACCAGATATATAGACTGAATTCTATTCACAACCTGGTCCCTTAAATACAGTTGAGATAGAACATATTTATATATAAAAAAGTCTTTATGATTAGAACATTACAAAATATGTTTATCATCGCATTAAAACCAATCAGCATAACCCGTATAATGTTACGTTCAAGGTAACCGTAGAATTTCTAGATATGTTTGAAATATGTAAGACATTTCGTTATCTATATTAATCGTGATGTATAACAATAATAGTCCCAGTGGAGCCTTCTTAATTTGAGAGCTAAGTAAAGAAAAAGACTACAATACTACAATCATATGCAAAATGCTATAAAATATTGTCCTATTTTCTACAAAAGAAAGAAAGATGTGCAAAAACTACAAGGAGTGTGCAAAAGACTAGAAAAGTGCTGTTAGCTTTTGTTTTCTTTTTTGGACAAACCTTGTTGACCTCTCCGTGTTGCTATAGCATTATTAACGACATCATTTCGCACTGGACGAACTCTTCTGCCAGTGACTGGGTCTATTAGTGTTGGACTACCTTCTATGCCACTTAAAAGGCCTGTTGCTGGCATTGTTCCAACATTAAGACCACTTCCTAATCCAAGTGTATTACCTCCTGCTGCGGTCCCCAAAGCATTTCCTCCAGCGGCTGCACCGAAACCAGCACCAGGGAACATACCACCCATTGCAGGATTGAATCCCATACCACCAAAAGGTGGTCCGCCAAATTGACCAACCCCACCAAATTGACCAGCTCCGCCAAATGGTCCACCTGGGAACCCGCCAGCAGCACCAAAGCCGCCACCAAACGGACCACCAAGAGCATTTCCACCTGCAGCGCCACCGAATCCACCGGCACCACCAAGTCCACCAGCAGTAGCAGCACCAAATCCACCAGCAGCGCCACCAAGTCCACCAGCACCCCCAAATCCACCAGCAGCGCCACCAAGTCCGGTAGTTGCCCCACCAAATCCTCCAGTAGCACCACCTGTACCACCAAAACCACCTGCTGCTGCACCTCCGGCTGTGGTACTCGTGGTGTCTGTTGACCCTGTACCAAATGTAGTACTTGCGAGAGAATTTTCTGCTCCACTGAGTCCACCTGCAGCACCTCCAAATTGTCCTAATGTACCTGCGCGGCCGAAACCTGCACCAAGTCCTTGTTGACCAGCACCAGCACCAAAGCCACCGAACATACCTGCCCCGCCCATGCCAAAACCTGGAGGTCCAAATCCAGGAGGGCCAAAACCTGCTGGTCCAAAACCAGGAGGACGGAAACCTGGTGGGGCAAAACCTGGAGGTCCAAAACCTGCTGCTCCACCAAATCCTGCTCCTGGGCCACCTGCACCAAATCCTCCTCCAAATGGTCCACCTGCACCGAACCTACCAGCACCACCAAATCCTCCAAACTGTGTAGTTCCTGCCCCACCAAATCCTCCTAATCCGCCAGCACCTGCTCCTGTACCAGTTCCTGCACCGCCACCCGTCCCGGGACCTCGGGTAAATGTGCCTCCTCCTGTTGTCTGCCTAGTAAGTGTTGTTGTTGTTCCACCTCCAAATTGTGTTTGGGCAACTTGAAAGTAAAAATACATTGTCTTAATTGAAATATTTATTTAACCGAAATAATTTTTGAAATTAGAGTTTTATAATGACATAAAAAATTGTTTGAAAAATAATGAATTCAATGCCATCATCCGAATGTATGTAACTATTACTGAAACAGTTTAATCACAAAAGCTTAACACTACCTCATAAGAATTAAAAAAAAACAACAACAACAAAGCTGCTGTTTAATTGGGCTTACATAGAACAGTGCATATCATTTCAAAATGGAAGACTAAATGATGTTCCAGCGATTGAAGAGAACAGATGACTTGCTACTGACAGTAGTAATCGACACAATAGATATGACTCGTGCTGTAATTGAAAGAAGTGTTTGTTGGAGAATAAATAACCTAAAGACAAACGTGAAATTTCATTTTCCATATAGAGCAACTGTGTCCTTGTTAGCTGCCATGCAATATTCTGATGTTCTACGGTAAGAAGAAATATGAAGTAACCGTTACATAATGGTATCTACATAACATCTGCTCTGATATAATACTGCAGATGAATGAAATCTAACATGCTACATTAAGTGTATTCCCAAATAAATGCAGATCTTCTAATTTCAAAGAGGTTTTATGGGTCAATATACCAAAGACAAAAAGGTTTAATTAATGTTGACATCCTATAAATGTAAATGATTTTTTTTCGAATAAAATCTGGGATTCAGTTTACTTCCTGTAAATATCTTGTAAAACTGAAAGACTTGATGGGCGGGTCGAAGGAACTTAAAAGTAAATAATATCAATCATAAAAAAGAAAAATAACAGTAAAAATTCATAAACTCATGTAATTTCAAATTCTAAAATCAGTCTAACGGCTAATCAAGCTATAAATATTGATTTGGCTGTTATTACATCAACTCCCTTAAACTTGTCGTTTCCGTGTACAGTTCACATATATACTTGTACTGTGCATACAGTCATAGCGATAAGAAATTTAAATTGAAAAAAAGAAAAGATATTTTTAAGATATAAGAGATGTATGCTCTCATTATATTTCAATTATGGCGTACTTGCTCTTGAGAAAATTTCTCAAATAGATTATTTTTTTTTTTTCCAAAATTAATGTTATTCTGACAAAAATTTTATAGTGCCGACATCTCACTATTGTACAATTCCAAGTTTTGTTACAATCGAATTCACGAGCGCCCTGTGTTTTGTCAACATATTGTAATTGTCCACTAGCTAAGGGCATTACTGCTTTGTTGGGCAACTGATGACAGTGATTGTAAGAGATCTTTGCCAGTTAATTTCATGTTTGTTGATGATCCCGCATACATGGGTTCAAAGAAATCTTAATGTAGCGTTGTTCAACAATAAGTAATTAATTCCACTAAAACCGGTGTTACATATAGGGACCGTCTTGAACTTACAAGGAAGTATGGGCAAAGCTCATTGTTGAAGGCCTAGTGGTGACTTTAAGATGAAGACAAACAATAAAAGCGTTGTTCGATTGCTTGGTTCAACCATGTAATTGTAGAGAATTTGTCTCATGTGCATTTACTCCATATCCTTTCATTGTATATTATTAGATGTGTTCTTATTTCAGCCCACAAAAGAGTTTAGCCCTATAGTATATGATACGCATGTGATTGACAGGGTACTCGTCAACTTTTATTTCCGTGTGCCTAACGGAAACTTCAGCTTTGTCAAAAGCCACAATTGACAAGATTGCAGATCTTTCTTGGTCGTTCACAAGAATGTAAAATCCCATTCAAATGCGTATCAAAATAATTCAGATATTAAATAAACATGTTTTGAAAAAAAAAAAATTATATCGAGCGTATTTCACAATATCTTTATATTATTACATTCATATTTCCTTACAAAAAATAGCGAATCCACAATTGTATATTTGCAAATTCCAATATTTTGTGAAGCTCTGGTGAACTATTGAAAACAACGAGTTATAGCTTCTGCAATTCAACTACTAAATACTAAAGTTACTGTGAATTTAATTTCTGTAGATCGCCATATCGACAACTTATGTCTCTTTAATGTAGACTAAGTCAAATTTTTGGAATTCTAAAAACCCAACAGATTTAGCAAGCTGACAGAGAACAAATAAGTGTCGATATGACTACTCGCAGAAACACAAATCTATTATCGAATTATCATTTGATAATAACAATATTATCTACTTCTACATGTACAATAATGATTAGCAATTCCCAAAACTACGGATAGAACGGAAATGTTCTAATTTGATCAAATATGGTACAGTATACTTACATGATACCGAAATCAGTGAACATAGTAACAGTACTGCTCTCATTTCGAAAGGTTGTTCTTAAAGGTGTCGAATTGTTTGTCTGCTGCTTGTTTCTACAAAAAATGATTGTCGTCTGGTGGAATTCAGCGTTCCTAGGACAGATCCCTTAGCTTGTGAAGTTAACAGAAGGAAGACCTCTGAAAGTACAATGTGGAAATGTAATCGATCAAAACCAAACTATACACGATTTGAGTGTTCGTATAAACATTTCACGAGTCGGTAAGTTTGAAATGGTAAAATTTTGTAATTCATCAAAATTTCTCCTTTTTTTCTTTTTATAACATAACATTAGTTGGGATTTGTTATATATTCCCTTTGTTCAACTAGGTGCATCAAATTTGTAATCACGAGGTACACGTCATTATAATCGTCTGTCGTAGATTTTACCACAAGTAAAATGGGGGTCTTCACCATGCCAAGTAGAATAGCAACAAAGACGAAACAACCATAAGAACAAAAAAAGTTTTGTACAACAAACATAATCAAAACTTACAATGACAAAAAAAAGAAAAAAAAACATAGAATAGAAATAAAACCCAAGAAGTAATGCAACACAAAAAACTTGTTACAACAAAAATATCCGTTCCTAAAGGAACCTAAATTGAAATCAGTCAACAAAAAACTCAAAACTAGAAAAAAAAGAATATATATGTACAAGTGACGTAAATAAGTTGAAAAAAAACATAAAATAATTGAACATAGACCTGGAGCAACTGAAAAATACATTGAAAGAGTAACAAACAAAAAACGATCGTTGGTCAATATTGGCTGATTTTGTTTTGTTTTTACCAGTTTTGTCTTAAGATTGGCCGATTTGTTGAGCTTGTTCCAGCTTTGTATTATATCCTGTGAAGACCTTGAGTTTTACATTCGTTTCTGTTTATAGTTTAGTGTTAGATACATTTATAAATAGTGGATATGAATTGCGTTGCATATAGCTTAGTTGTCGTCAAAGTATTAAGCATTGGCATATACGACAAACAACGTATTTAAACTGAAAGTGAAATAAAGAGTGCTGTGCGGCAGTTCGTGTAAGCATAAATAAACAAACGAGTTAAAATTCTTGTCGAACTGCGATTAAAGGTAAAACAAAAAATATATACACATATCAAAACATAAAAGATTAAAAAACAAGCAGATCCCTACCTCTGTCTGCTTGTTTTTTAATCTTTTATGTTTTGATATGTGTATATATTTTTTGCTTTACCTTTTATCGCAGTTCGACAACAATTTTAACTCGTTTGTTTAAACTGAAAGTGTACCGATTCAAAATATAAAAACAAAAAAAGTAAAGCAAGTATAACGAAAAAGTTAAGAAAAAAACATGTTTACACCCGAACTATTAGCCAATGACCAAGTTTTCTTTATTTTGTTGATGTCTAGTTTCTTTATGCTTCGCCCGGCATCTGAATCGGTTTTCGGGGGCGAGAAAATAGGATAGGAGAATGCCTTTTCTAAGCGGGGTAGTCAGGTCATCATACAGAAAGCATGCCCGCAAACCGTTGTCTACTTGTTCTGTAGTAGATAGATTAAAATAGTTCGTGACTCGACTAGATTGGTGTTTAGGCAGCTGGCTGAAGTGATAGAATGCTGGAATGCTGATATTTAGTCATTCATGCTTTGTGGTAACAGTGCATTAGTACTGCGTTCTATATCTGTCTGTTTTGAAATACATATCTACTGAAATACGTGATGACTCTTTACCAAACCCTTCTGGAAGTTTTTAAGTGATTTTTCTTTCGTAGTGCGACACTGTTTTACCAGCAGACTATGCTCCTTGGGCTAGCCGACAGTGTAGCAGCGAGCACTCTTTGACCCATCTTTCAAAATAACGTTTTGTCCCTTTTCCTTTTCAAGATTGTGGTCATGAAATTATAAGTCTACCTGTTTTGGGTTTTATTCGTATGTTTATTATACTATAGGGGAACGGAACAGAGAAAAGTTAGGTTTGGGTACCCATAAACCAGTTTAACCATGTATTTGTAGAGACTTTGTCTCATGTGCATTTACTCCATATCCTTTTATTCACCATTAACCCTACCGATGTCTTTTGCTAGTGCCGGTTCCAAGTCTGGCTGTAAAGACTTCCTATCGTTGTTTATAGTTGTCTTTTGTCTTTTATTTGTTTTATTTTGTTTTCATTTGGAATGTTTTTTTAAATTCTTTGTGCAGTTCCTTGGTACATTTTGGCATGTGACTATGTTTTAGGCCGTTGTAGGTGTTTCCTGTTATCCTTTTTTATTCTATGGTATACAGAATTGATATAAATTTTTATTTAAGTAAATGTATCGTAAATACAGAAGATCATACTTTTAGACCCTTATTGAAGACATCTTTAAATTGTATGTTTGATAAAAAACCACATCAATGTATCATTCATATGAACATGCGAAATATTGTAAATCAAGTAAATATAGAAAAAGTTAAAAATTCCCATTAATTTTTAAATTTTATTCCAGTCACACAAAGAAAAATTGAACAAAAAACAAACAAAATTGTATCAAGTATATAATTATACAACTCTTAATATCGTACAATTGCTATACTAAACTCAGTAAAAGAGAATGACCTGATGCTGTATATGTTATTTAAATTCTTTCTTGAGTGTGCCTCATGGTGACTTCAAGATGAAGAACAACAATAAAAGGGTTGTTCCTTTGCTTGTTTTTCCCACGTATCTGTGAAGATTTTGTCTCCTTTGCTTTTACTCCACACCTCTTCGTTGCTTATTTAAGTCCTATGGATAAAGGTAAAGGGATGTTTGAATACTGAGTGGTTGCAGATAATACAATCATATATATCGCAAGCTAATTTATTTCTATCGACTTGAAATATTTCATGATAACCATGGATATATTCATATTTTGTCGTTAACATCATAAAAAACCTCATGGTTCTATAAAAGTTTAGAATAAATTTATACTATATTCAATCTGCCCATTGGGCAATCCCGTTTTTGTTCTCGCTGTAACCAAAGACAAAACATTTCATGGTTAACAAGAACAATTTTGTATATTTACTGATTGACAAGAAATATAGTTTACAATGAGCTTTGAGTTTTGATTGATTGATTGAATATTGTTTAACGTCTACTCAGCAATATTTCAGCTATATCAAGATGGGAACAAGTTTGTCAATAAATAATCACTTTGGGGTATGGCAAGGGCCATAGGACGGGAAATTCTGACTGCCACTTGAAAAGTAAGGCAAAATTGAAAGGGGCGGGGACTTTAGCCTTGTAGCCGATCACCACTCAAAAAAGAGCTTGCTTCAAGGGTTCTTAAGCCTACATTTATTTCAACACACAGACCCGATTTTACATCCTATCCGAAAGATGGGTTGTGTATTTATTCATCCCGCACAATCACGGACATGCAGTTTGGAGGGGTTGTACCCTACAGCCTGGAGTACTGGGTCCTATTTCTATATCCCGGTATTTCCTATGGGTCGCTTTTAGTTGTGCTTATTTCCGTGTCTTCCATAATTTGTTTGTGAAAAAATTGTGTAGTGTAAAAGTTTAAGCTAAGTGAAGGCCAGCGAATTGACACAATTGTGTTAGTATTATTTTCAGTTACAAGCAATCCCTTTTCTCGTTGTAATATAATAAATGTATAGAATTTAATTTCTCGAAAGATATGCATCAATATTTTTTATGCACACGAAAACATTCTTTGCATTTGACAAATCAATATGAGCTTTACTCTGATTATAATGTATTATGTGTGACTGAATCAAATTAAGAATGACAGGATATTTATATGTTATCTGGATTTTGACATCTGTATATCCTGTGAGCCAGAATATGAAGCACAGGGGCGAGTGAGCATAGCGAACGAGCATCAAGCTTCATATTCTGGCGAGCGGGATGATATTTTACTATATTCCAGCTTTCAAAATTCAGATAACTTGTTTATCGTCTTTTATTTCTTATTTCTATACAATAGTTTATTAGGTTTTGTGTCAAATTCTGCCAAGGTTGCGAGGGAAATGAGGTTCATTCATTTTATACAAAATGGGAAATTTTTGTAGTTATTTTATGACTTCACAATATTTTTTGTTGGCTAACGTTACTAAATTTAGAAATTTTTT
>MJUU01018602.1:193726-219502 GCA_002080025.1 Modiolus philippinarum
ATAACAAACAAAAAAATAACAAAAACAACTTTTATGTTGAATTTTCGCTGCATTTTGTGACACTTAAATGCTACTTTTAAGTGGATTTTAAGTATTTTCAATACCGTCATTTCGTGTATTAATATAGGGCTTTCCAGTTCAATAAAAAAATTATATTTCTCAGAACCTCAAAACGTATATTTTCTGCTGTCTTCTTGACCCCATTTCATCAACTTCTGCATTTAACATTATATTCGTATAGCCACAACCTTAGTCAATACCATTTCCAGTTCAGACAAACTATGTCAAACTGGTTGGAAGGTGGCAATTTGTAGCATGAATTCAGATTTCTTTTCATGAAAGAATATTTTTGGTTTTGTGTTCATGCTAAACATCTATACGTGACTGTGCGTAATCAAAACTTAATAAAAGCCTTTTTAGTAATTCAAATGAAGGCAATTTTAACTAGATGTTGTGCCATCAGAAATGATGGCCATCCCCGTACTCCCTGTTTGACAGAGAAAACAGTTGTTATAGACCCTGGGCATAATTTTCCTAAACAATTTGGAAGTCCAAAAATAAAAGGTCTTTGAGACTTTCAGGAAGTTATAAAAATTGGAATCAAATATTTTGGAAAACCGATTGGTGAAAATGTTTTTCCTAATTCAAACAAATGATTAAAGTATGGTTGCTAGGTAGAATTTAAAAAAAAAGTGTTCTTTGAGACTTTCAGGAAGTTAAGGAGATTTGAAATCGAAATTTGTGGAATCCAATATATGAAAATATTTTTTAAAACAAAACAAATATCTAAAAGTATGGTTGCTGGGTAGAATTCCAAAACATAAGTGGTCTTTGAGACTTTCAGGAAATTTACCAAAATTGGAATCAAATATTTTTGAAATCCAATAGGTAATAATTTTTGTCCTAACTGAAACAAATTCTTAAAGTAAGTTGCCAGGTAAAATTGTAAAAATAAATGGTCTTTGAGACTTTCAGGATATTTACCAAAATTGGAATCACAATTCAGGTTTCTAAGTATTCAGAACTTTATTTTTTTCCAAACACTTCCAAAAAATTATGAGATCATATGCTAAAAGTTAAAAAATATGAGTCTTTGACATTTTCAGGAAAGTTACAAAAGTTGGAACCGAAATCAAAATACCAAAAGCTTATTGCACATCTGCAGACTATATGCTACAATTCTATAACAAAATTAAATCCTTAAATCCAAAAATGTAGGAGGTGTTCTACTGACAAGCTTACATGTGTCAAAATTGACATTTAGGGGCCCCTTGTTTGCACCAAGACCAATATCAAAAATCCGAAAGCTTATCGCGCATATGCAACATACATGCAACAATGCTATAACAAAATTTAATACATAAATCCAAAAATGTAGGAGGAGTTACACTGACAAGCTCACATGTGTCAAAATCGACATCTTGGGGCTCTTGTTTGTACCAAGACAGACCAATATAAAAAATCCGAAAGCTTATTGCGCATCTGCAGCATATATGCAATAATTCTATAACAAAATTAAAACACTAAATCCAAAAATGTTGGAGGAGTTCCACTGACAAGGTTCATCTAACGGACAGACGGACGGACTGACGGGAGCAAAACAATATCCCCGCATTTTCTTCAGAAAAGTGCAGGGATAAAAATATGATGATCTTTTCAATATACTAGTTGGAAATTTACTTAGCAACATAATAAGTACAGCAATTATACTGGTGAATGTTTTGATATCACAATAAAGCGTCATACAACCAATTCAACCAATCAAGTATTCAGGTATTGGAACAAATGTAAAATTAGGTCTTCAGAATCAAAAGATGGACTTCTTCCGTAGTGCGACAGTGTTTTACCAGCAGACTAGATTCCTTGAGCTAGCCGGCAGTTTTGCGGCGAGCACTCTTTGACCCTTCTTTCAAAATTACGTTTTGTCTTATGCTTTTTCTGTTCCAAGATAGTGGTCATTGAGTTAGTAGTCTACCTGTATTGGGTTTTATTCGCGTGTTTATGATACTATAGGGAAACGGGATAGAGAAAGGGGAGGTTTGGGTACCCATAAACCGGTTTAACCCTACCACTGGCTTTTGCTGGTGCCGGTACTGAGTTCCTATCGTTATTTATGTTTGTCTCTTGTTTTCATTATTGTTTTTCTGGTGCAGTTTGCTTGTAGATTGTGGCATGTGATTGTAGTTCCTGGCCATTGTAGGTGTTTGCTGTTTTCCTGTTTTTGTAATTTGTATTCTTGAAAATGAATTAGTGGTTTCACACTTTATATACTCTAAAAAAAATTCGGTAACCAGGTTCGTCAGATAATTTTTAAAGAAATCTACTAGATGTCAATTCTACCTTAATTTAGTTCCAATTGAACCAGGAGAGGTTTACTGTATTACTAAAGTTTACTGTATTTCACAAAGGATCTTGTGGCAGCGATCTTTGGTGATAGGCAATGTCATCAAATACCCATGGACAAAAGAAACTGTGCACTTTTTCCAAATGTCAAATAATTTACATAAACAATCATATCACACTAAAAATTATGATGTGCAAGTATTAACATTAAGGAGTATTCTCTACAACGAAATGACTCCTAACAATTTTTTTCTGCGAAAATGACCATGAGTAGACCAATCACGACATGTATTGGCAAAAATGGAAGGAACAAAATTAGAAGTCCGGTTTTCCAATTTTAACGACCTGCTTGGCGAATCGTCGACCAATAAAGAAGTTAAGGTTAAAAAAGGACAACTTATGCGTCTTTTCAAAGATTTGAGGCAGCTGTAAACCATCTTCCGCTAAGGCAACAGAAGGAAACTACGCCTTTAAGTGAAACTAACCTACAATTCGACGGAAAATTTTGGTAAATGTGAATTTGGGTTGTTCAAAATTTTAGGGAAAGTACGTGGAAGTTGTGTTAGCTCCTAATTGTCATGTAAGGCCAAATGTTGACCTTTTTTCAATACAAATACTGGTTCTTTTTTGTTGATGCATTGCTTCGGATACGCATATGGAAACAATCAAAGTTGTTTGAACTCGGCATATTACAACATTCTAAAAGTAATGATGGATGTCTGAAACCTACTACGCATGTCAGGAAGCCACTGTTTGGGTGTTCACCTACCGGAAATTCGTTTGTTTATGGTTCCAGAAGTGATGAAATTGTCGAAAACGTATTCATTAGGACTATTTCTTGTATTCATGAAACAAAAACTGTTTGGTGACGTCATTTTTTCATGTTGTGAATCAATGTTCGAGCTGCACTATTTCGGACATTTATTCAACACTCCTGGTAATCATACAAGATGTCATTTGATGGAAGAAACATTTTTTTGCTTGCTGAAGGTCAAAACAATCCGTTTACACTTGCACAAAATGTCTTACTGATTTTACCTTGACACTAGGAGAAAAAGAGGCGAAAATATGGAGATATTAAAAACGCGCGAAAACACAACAAATTAATCGAGAAACAAAATCAATATTGTCTTGTATGTGTTAAGGTATGACCATGCCAAATATCGTAACATTGCACAGTTTCTTTTGTCCATGAGTAACAACCATCCCACCAAGTGCGGGTGTTACTATGAAATGTACCAAACAGGTTTTGCTCGATCTGAAGGAAAAATATTGCCCACTATCTGTTTGCGTTCTCTTAATCAATAATGAAAGTTGAAACTTGATGCAGAGCATCAGGTCGCCGCAAAATATTTTGACAATTGTGATTTTGAGTGAAATGATTTAGAAAGTTGATTTCTTTTGCAATTTATATTGATCTCAAAATCATACAATTGCAGGTTTATTCCTATATGAATATCTTGCACGTGCAATCCTTCACTTAAACCAGCAAGTGGAACCTGATTTCTCACTGCTATTTTATAATTGCTAATTGTGTTTGGGTTTCATTTAATCTATCATCAGATACTCAAGTTAAAACCATACAAGAGCATTTTTACAGATAAGTCTAAAGCCATTAAAAAGAACCTATTGTTTCGTAATTTATTATTGACTACAGTTTTTAGATTTATTCAGAGAAACCTATTTTTGTTTATTTGACAAAATTCAAAGGTCAAACGAGTCATTTTAACTATTTTTTAACTATATTAGTAAATTATTGCAAGGATCACAAGCCATTTTATTCTAAATATTTCAGTCTCCCAACAGCCGGTTCGTACAAACATAAAACCAACGAACTTTCCTTCACCATGTTCACTCGATGTAAATATTTAACAAATTGACAGTTGTCCGATAATTTATAAACGATTGCATTTATCTACTTTTGCAAAATGCATTGATTCAGAGACATATAAAACGCTGTGTAATATCATATATGTCGAATGTCTAAAAATAGACATGTAATGTAAAATTTTGTCAATGAACTCTGATCTTTCTCACACATACACTGGATTTGTATATAGAAACAACATGATTTGTTATTATGCAGATTAGTTTAGAGCTGTTGTTTTCGTTTAACGTCTGTTGTAAATACGTTCGAATCTGATTGATTATATCTCAATAATTTTCTTTTACTTCATTTTATTCGAAACTAAAACTTTCCAATTTGTGATCACATGACCGTCCATGAACACTTGCTAAAGGATCACAACTATAGGACGCAGCCAATAGTAAAGATATTTAAACGTTGAATACTTTTACGAAGAAAAAGATTACAACTGCAATACGGGTAATTTTCTTGAAAATCAGCAAGGTAGACCATGTCATGCTGATTAATTCTACACTGTGCCAGATTTTTTTTTATATCTGTGACGATTATTGCAATTTACCCCTATGTTCTATTCTAAGAAACAACAGCTTTGTTCTTTTTACCGAACCAATTCAACATATTTACCCTCGTAATGATTTAGGAGAAGTGTGATTCACATTCGCCCTAGAAGTTTCAAAGCAGAAGATTGTTTAAAAAGATTACGTTTACTATGGGTGGACGAACACCGACGAACACCGACGGACGCTAAGTGACGGCAACAGTTGACATGGTCAATTTGCAATAATAAAACAAAGCGAGTTATGAAAATGGCAATTTTATAGAAAACCACGGCATCAATTTTGAGTCGTCTCCAATCAGTTTGGGTATACAAAATGACATATAAGAACATTAAATTCAAACATTAAGATTCTAATTACATCATATTTTTATATCTTCGCACACAAGTTGGAAATATAACAGTAATTGGGAAGTGAAAAAAAACTTTCACAGTAAGACTGGATAACAAATATTATTTAAAGGATCATCCGAGAACTGTCCAAGTGTGAACAGTCAATGTATATTTTCACAATCTATAGCTGTCTCTATGGTAACGGTCTATTGTACCATGGTAACGTAATTTGATTACTTGATGATCTTGTTGACAAATCTATCCCCCTCATAAACAGAAATTCGTCTTGCTGAAAAAAAAGAAAATATAAGCATATATTTATTTCAAATTTATTCACGTATTTCTAAAAATTCATAGTGGCCTTTCCTATGGCATTCAATCAACATTTGATAATTCAACACACTGAACAATATGTCTGTACAAAATCACAATGTTATGCTTAATAAGCACAATCTACGAGTTAAAGTGCCACAGAGCTACAACACATCAACATGCAGCTTTTTGTAGTTTGAAGATGTCCATTTGGACAACTTAGGTCTCTTCAGTGCAGGTACACAATCAAATATTTGGTAGACCACAAGAAAAAAAAAGAAAAAAAAAGAAAGAAAAATAATAGAAAAAAAACCAAAACATGAACTGATACCTAACGGGAGGTTTTGGTGCCTACAACTTTATTTCGTGACCTCGACGTGAAATCAAAAGCATTTTAAGCAGTAAAACTTGTGAAATATATTCAGATTTTACTACTCCAGTTCATGTAAAAAATATTTAGGTTGCAGAATAAGTCGAATATTACTTGCAGAAAATTATATGCAATGAGGAAGTATACATATTTCATAGATACATGTACTTTCTGACCCAAACAAAAGATATATAGATGCACTAGATACACCGTGAAATACATGTATTTACTGGTTTATTTTTCAATTTCTACATATATTTACTGATCATGCATTTTTATTTAAAAATAAGAATTACTTAATGACTGACATCCATAACTGTCAAATACAATGAGGAAACATTTAAGACATGGTGCAAAAATCGATATATTTTAAAACAAAAAAGGAAAAAATTGTAACAGAATACACACACAAAACAACAACAACAGTAGAATACCGAAGGAGCAAGGGAAGTTATGATTACAAGTCCAAAGATACGGTAAAAACGGTAACATAGTTAAACAAAGACAAAACAAAGACGCGAACAGCCACAATGTCATGGAACCGAAATAAAAAGACGACAATCAGAACCATATGAACGTATGAAAAAAAAGAAAAAGTGCACATTTGACAAAAGCTAGTTACATCTAGAGTCCTATTGTAAGCAAACAAATTGTTGATGGAAATTTTGAAAAGATTCTTTTATTTTTCGGCATTACGTCAAAGGTGGTGTTTAGAAAGAAAACCCGGCTCTAAAATAATTAGAATTTGCGGTCAAAGGCGAATGAGTCTCTTCATCACAATGAAAGGGGTAAACAGAAAAAAAACATATTTTCCGCAATGACGGGAAGACTGCATGTTCAACATCATAAATACTTCGAGGCGGAGCAGTTATTTCAAAAAATGAACAAGAAGCGGGCCCAACAAAAAAGCGGCAGATTTTTCTTCCGCAAAAGCGCGAAAATAAGGAAAAAAAGGTAAGTAGCAAAAAATACCAGACACCGTCCATTTACAAAAATATCCTGAAGTTGACATCAACAATGATCCTAACATTGTGATATTTGATCTAGAAACTACAGAATTCTTGGGGATATTTATTAATAAATGGCGCGATAAAAAAAATTAAGAGAGTTCAATGGGACTGCATAAAAGTATACCATTGGGCGGATTTCAAATGTATCAGAGGGGCATATATATTATATAATATGATAATGTTGTCATGTACTTAAAACTTAAATTTGTAAAAGAAATAAATGAAAATATAGACACTTGTCAATTGTCGAACAATTTAGAAATACCTGAAATATTCCAAATCATTAAAATGTAGCACATTGATATGTTTGTCTGATTTTGAATGAAACTTACGAATTCAAGATATGTTGTTTCGTTGTCCCGGATTGTTGAAATAGATGTTAATTTTATTCAGACCTTGCTCATTTGTTGAGAATAATTGAATCCTGATTGATGTATATGTTCCAAATCATACGCGTATTTGGACCGTACGCGTACGGTCTGGACCATATGCGTATACTCGTATGATCGGACCGTACACATATGGTCCGACCATACGTGTACGGTCCGATCATACGAGTACGTATATTCATACGGTCTGGATGGAGCTAGACCATTTCGATATGATGACCATACGGATATCTTAAGAGATTCCTTTAATACATAAAAATAAAAATGTATAAAGCCAGAGTCTACTACAGTCTAAAATTGTTACGAAAACAGGGTATGGGTGGCAATGCTACGCTTGCACAATTATCTTTTAGAATGAATTTGACATTAAACTTTTCTTTTAGTTATTTTATGTCTGATAAACAGTCACACGATACATTGGCTATAAGTCTTCATTCAAACGTTGGTCTGTCTGTCCGTTAACTTATTTTAACATTTTGCGTTAAGTCGTTTTCTTAAAAAAGGTACAAAAGGGTTGTTAGTGTCTAAAGAGGCATATTTTCAGGGTTTCAATTGCAAACTTAAAGCATGAAAGGTGGTCAATGACATGCATTCGTTACATTTCAAAGATATGTACAAACTGCGTAATAATGGTTCACAAAACAAAGAGTAAATTTTAACAAGAGGTTTTTTTCCAAAAAAAAAAAAAGAAATAAGTAAAAATATTCCTTTAGAGAGTTGAATTACACCCATTTTACACAAACAAACTTTTTTCAAGCTGGTGTTAATACTACTATTATGCAGAATTATTTCATAGAGATGCAACAAAAACGTTAACAGTGAACGT
The DNA here is from genome assembly GCA_002080025.1 of Modiolus philippinarum. NCBI lineage: Eukaryota > Metazoa > Mollusca > Bivalvia > Mytilida > Modiolidae > Modiolus > Modiolus philippinarum. Next base: position 201,733 of record MJUU01018602.1, read on the forward strand.
CAACAACGTCCCTCAATCTTGTCGCGACGTCAACATAAAAATGGCACTTTTTGACTGCCTTACTTGTGTTCGAGCTTAAATATTTCTCTTAAGTGAACGGTACCCCCTGTAAAGCTGCATATCAAAAGACTGCGCATATTCTCAAGCATCTTGTGTTAATTCTTGGTCACGGAAAAATAATTTTTAGTCATTGAATTTTTAATTCCAACAAAAATTTAGCACCAAATATTGTCCATTTTCCTATATGTCTTTGTTATTTTCCCGCCATTTTCCGCACTTTTGAGGCGAGAAAATCGGAATAAAATGCACGGTACCCCCTATTTTGGATTTCATATTCCAATACACCTTCTTGAGTTCATCTATTCTACAAAATATTATTAAAACTTTTTAACCTTTGATTTGGTAACGTCCCACCTTATAACGTACGACAAACGTGATGATTTCATATTCCTGAGCAATAGCACCCATTGTGCCTCTGAAACGACGTATATTTTGCTCAATCAGTACAATACGCTTGAGCATATCCCCAATCTGAGGACTTCATCAAAACCTTTTTATTACTAACCAGAAAACTATTTCTTGGATATCTTGAAGATATCGGAACTGATTGGCCTTCGAAAGTTCTATGGTCGTGATAACGGGTTGTTTGGCCATCATAATGTAACTGTCTCTCAGCATTATATGCTATCATCTAACATGGCCTAGCATATTGTGGTGTCTTGTGTTTGGATTCGACTTGTATTAGGCTAGAGATTTTTCTTAAGACATATCATTTCTCGCATGACGGATGATGAAGTTTCGGGAGACACTTGCCTTGTCGATAAACACGGTCTCATTCTTTGTTTGGTTCATGCGAATATGTCATGGTGTGGTATGAATGTCTGATTACGATACTTGAAAATCAGTATGGTATGTGTACACTGAATAGCTTGTAATTCCAATATATATCAAAGTCAACCCAATGAAACGCAGATAGGCGTGAAGTAACCCAATACGAAAATTAACTTGGACTTCAAGTTTGCAATAGGTTTAGTGTGCAAAAATCAGAAGGAAAGTAAAATTATAATATTCAATCAAAAGTTCTTTTTTTCTAAAATAATCGACAAATGTAAATTGTCCAATATAAAACATTTCCCTCGTGCAAAATTCAGTCCTTCGCTGATTGAAAGGTCGAGTTCAGCTCCAATTTGTTATACGTGTTTATCAGCTCCTTTACATCATTGGGTTATTTGTCTTTCAAATGTTTTGAGTTGAACCGCATTGAAGAGACAAAAGTTGTCGAATGACTAAATACATAATAGATTCGTTATTAAGTTATTTATTCTATATGCTACTTACTCATCGACTCGGAGAAAACGTTAAGTGTACCGTAACATTCTTTTGTTTTTTTTGTCATTTTAATGATTCCTTTGACAACAGCGCATGTTTCTGATATGTAAATATGTTACAAAATAAGAGAAGAACTATGACCAAAGTGTGATCTTATCAGTTTGGCTCTTTTGTGTAGGGATAGTGTGGTAATTTCCCTTTAAGATGATTCACGTGTATACTTTATCATGAACGAGGTGTTTTTGTGATATATTCTTAATCTCTGCTATTTCCTTGTAAAACAACACATATAAATAGCTTAGGATAGTAAGTGAAAAGAATCGATAAGTCTCAAAAATTGAACTTTATATCAAAAGTTAACTATACTGCACACTTACTGGCATATACTACACACATACTGGCATAGATATAAGAATTGAGTAATACAGTGTGCGCATAGTAGTTATATCGGGGTTTAAGGTTGAATTAAGACTTCAACACAACAAAGTTAGTCATGAAGAACAGAGGCCAATATATTTTGTCTTAAAATGATATTACATAATATAAATTTGTTCTTACAAGGGACAGTACATATATCTATTAAACGACATATTTTTATTATTTGAGGAGAAGATATATAAACACGAAAATTCTGACATAAAAAGGTAATAAATATCATATCTGGACATTGAAAAACCGTATTTATGACACTTAATAATACTGTTTCTTTTAATAACACGTTTCCGCTACAAGATCAGAAAATATTTGAATCATGAAATGATACTGAATACAGTATATTAGTTTTAGAAATTCCCAAAACCTTGAACTAAAATCTTTTATAACGACAACTGGCATAGGATTTGTCAATAACGCTATTTCATTTAACATCAGTTTATTTTTAACATCAAATTACTAAATAATTTTGTTTTTCTATAAAATTGCAATTCAATTAAGAATAACGCAAATATTTCTGAATTATGTATTTAATGTTTTTGCAGGAATACACCTGCATACCCGATCTCTACACTGTCATTTATATGAAATAAACTAAAACCAGAAGCTAAAATATGTATTTTAAAGTAATGTAGTATTACTTACGACGCAAATATTTAATTGATTAAGATGTAAAAGACATCTACCGACCAACTTGACGTGGGTTAACTGAAATGAAAGGAAATTTCAAATGTAAAATGGTAAAATCTAAAACAAATGGTAATAAATTATAAAATATAGTCGTTCTTTCTCGTACTTTTTTTTGTATACATGAGAAAACTTATGTTTTTATAGTCTCACGCCTCAACGATTTTTTCACTGTTTGTTAAAAATATTGATATTTTTTAAAATAATATTATATTTTTTTCGTTGAAATTTCAATAAATATAAACAATATTTATATTTTAAAAAGAAAAAGAATGAAAATCAAAATTCAACAAAATTTCATGAAGATATAATATCATTAAATATAATTTAAACTTTCTCAATGTTCATAAAGTTTTTTTTCTAATTCATATAAACATATCTATCAACGTATAGCAGATGGAATGCTGCAAATTCATAGTAAATTAGTGCCGCAATTTCGTCTTGTTTGATATATGTTTTTCGATCTTTCGTTTCGTGACATTTTATTCCAGCTTTGTTGTTTGATTGCGTCTGTTTTATCCATTTGAGTTGTCTCTATAATGTCATGAATTTCCATATTTCCCCTACGATTTAATGTTTCTGTGATTGTTTGATAATATATTAGGTAGACATGACCACACGGTTAAAATGCTTCATGTTAAAAAAAAGCTGCCGTAGACAAACGGATAAATATATGAATACAATCTAATTTGTTTGACTGACTTTCAAATAATAATTCACTTGTTTCTTTCGTTATCTTTGTTAATTTTTTAACGGTAACTTCGGTATTAAGTTAATTTTTATCATGTAATTTTCTGTTTGTTGCTTCGGTTTAATGTTTTGTGTGTTGTAATTTCTAGTTGTATTTTTTCAAGTTGAATTTTGTTGTTTTTTTTTGTAGAATAAATAATAAGTACATGTATATGTTCAGACCGATGAATAAAAATGTATTTTCATGTCTTTTGTGTGTCAAATAGTTTCTTCGATGCATAGATGAACTCTTTTGAAAATACACAAAGCATCAGAAAACGAAAAATGAGATTACAATATTTATGTCGTAACTATCAAATCTTATGATATCAATAAAATTTAACACGATGTTATAAACAGTAAAGCCACATTATAAGCTAAGTGCGTGTTTTCGCAGGGAAGTACACTACCCCTCAGTTGTTCAATAAATGATCGTACATAGTATCGAGATATGATTCACTGTGGATCGATGTGGTCTCATAACACATTGGTATTACAAAGAGTATTAAAATATATGAATCAAATTTTACCAAGCTTGGTGCTTTGCGTTGTAATGATTTTGATGAAATAAGAAGTGACTCCTTTCCTTCCCGTTGTGGTTACATGTTTTTGCTCTTTAATGGATTGTTTGTTTTTTTACGCAAGAATATACATGGTGTGAATATCAATACACATTCATTTATCCCGTGAGCAAAATATGATGTATGCCCTTGCATAGTTGATTTATATCGTAGATTTTTAATTTATCCAAGATGTTGTTTAATACATTGACAGGTGCTTTAAAAATCTCTTGATCCATACATAGTAACATCATTCTATAAAAAATTCTGCATTTGGGAATTAGAAAAAAAATGTTGCCTTTAGAGTTTGAAAAGTATTTTAATATGTTATATATGGAAACCACAACTCATTCTGCAAAAAAATATCCCGAAGTGTAAATCATAAATTTGGTAGGTTAACCTGTATTATAAATGTATATCATCCATCTAATAAGCACATGGGTATTATTTTTGGCATGCAACTCATCATACATGTGAATATATTACAGAAAAAATATGAAAAACCATCCCATTCTTTATCTTACATTTCTGTGATATAGGTCACTAGTTTAATATTTCTGAAACAGTAATTTAGTATACATGTCCAACAAAAAGCAGCAACAATACCGCTACATCTTTACCTCAATATCAGTTGGGTCAATGTTTAAAGATGTACCAGTCGTAAAAGCATGCACAAATTGTGTCGATGGGGGTTCTATTTTCAATAACTCCAAACTAAATTATAGTAATTGCTTGTGATTTAATTCAATGCTGTGAAAATGGCCAAAAATCAAATTGAATTCCGTCTGTGACATCACATGAAAACATATTTTTGAAAATAAATCCTGACCGTTTGAACAATTAGATAACGTCTTGCAGTGAAAATAAAGCTCTTTTTAGATGAAGAACAAAATCATTGTTCCAGTTTTATGTTGATAATTTAATCCCATATAAATAGAATTCTTATAATAACAAAAGCACCCACTGAAAGCACAAATGCACAAGTGGATAGTTCTATGATAATTATCTGCCTAATAATATATATATATATATATATATTGTAGATACAATCTTACTCTGCCATAACCAAACGAAAACATTTACATAAATTTACCATTTGAAAATCCTGCAAAATATTTTGAGATAGAAAGCATGGTATAGATATACATGTAAAATATTTGTGAATAAAAAGATTTGATTTTTAAAAAATGTATAAATTTGCTATTGTTTCCATGAAAATTGACTTATTCTTACTTTGTACGTTGATTATAGTAATGGGTGGAATAGTTGAAATTGATATCGTTTGACAATCTCAAGAAAAATTATTTAAATTGGCATGTTTTGTATACAAATTCAGACGTATTATGAGAACGAAAAAGTCACTATTTGAAAAAGAATAAACACGCAGTGAATACAATTACATGCAGAGATTATGTTTAGAAATATTAGAATGTTAGTACAGTAAAGTAATAAAGAACCCAACCTTCAGTCTAAAAACGAATATTCCAAGGACAATGGCAACATCAGAATCATAATGAAACAAAGACACCACATGAGTACGGCACAGAAAAAAAATAAATAAAGACACACACACACAGATGAATAACATGGACCCAATAAAAAAAAATCTTTTGTGAGGTCTTCGTATATTTTCACAGATGTATGCACAAATTTGGTTATTTTTAAAGAGGTATTCACATTTGGGTGAGATCTTAGTGTATTTTCACAGAGGTATACACATTTGCCGGGGCTAGATGTCCATTTGTGCACACAGTGTGTAAATGCAACAAATGTGTCTTTATCTGTATTTATCGGATGTAAATATGCATTACCTCAGCCCCGGGAACTCAGGGGCAGGTGTCAATATGTAAATTAAGCATGTTAATATAGCTTTTCGTTGATGCTGAAATGGAACAATTTGTAACAAAACGATGTTTACACACTCAATAAATAGTCACTTTGGAATATTTCTCTGATGCCTGTGTATTTTTGCTTTTTGGTTTCTTTTAGTAATATTTTCACTTTTTGAAATCAGATACAATTATCCAAGGTTATATTTATCTATCACCCATAAAACAACGACATCAGAATACAGAAGGAACACACTTTTAATCATAAAATTATGAATCGTTAGAGTTTGTCTTTTTGATATTCCTCCCCTTCCCTACTCGCAATTGGTGTATATAAGTTCACAACATAACCAAATAACAATAAGAATAGCAAATGTTTTCTACTTATATTTACATCTAACAAAATCAGTTGAAAAAATGCTAGCTCCAAGGCAAAAAGAAATAAACAATTTTTTTTTCAGAAAGATGGACCAAATGGTTTTGGATTGCAAGCAAAAATAATCGCTTGTTTACTATTTTTGCGCAGTAACTAAATAGTCACGTTATTATAATTTCATGTAGTCGGCCATTTCTACAACTTATGTCTCTTCATACAGATAGTATTTTTTTGGTGTTAAATTTAACAATTTGGGGTATAAGAGAACGTTCACACCAGGAACAAATTTTAAAGAATTCCAAGACATGGAGAGAAAATTGTATACTAGTATCAGGTGTTGTAGTCATAAATGTTTATCATTTAGGACAGGGCGACAATTGTTATTATTAACTTCTGTCAAATGCCTTTGTTAAAATGACACCTCCGAAACATTTGTGAGACTATTAGCTACCTTTCTTGTCACTTAACGCCAAGTATTACACCACCGTCTGGGTTCGTTATGAAAGATGAAAACCTTACCTAAGTTTCGGACAAGCTCTCAATATTAAAGGCATACCAAATGTAACTTGAAGTAAATGATTTTGAAGTCTGTTTAAATTCTACTGGACTAACTCACCGACCATTTCTAATGATTTATATAAGAAAATAATGCCAGGGTACTTTTTGGGTCAGTACATCTTTTCTATCCCAAATGTAATGAGAAACATCTGTCAGTTATCTCCCTGTACCAAGTTAGTTATATATTATCAAGAGAGACTATTGATATGTACATTTGTAGATATCCAATTATAGTATGAACCAGACTTGCCTGAAGGATAATATGGTCTGCTTAGATGAGCAGTGACAAGGTTTGAATTCATTCACTGGGAGTACAAAAACTCAAAATTTACTATATTCATCCCACAATTTCATGAAAAACTTCTAAAGCCGTCTTTAAAAGCTAATGCAATGACAAAAGCGATAATTCTATAAAGTACAAAAAACCAAGTTGTACAGTAAATTTCATATTGCTATCCACATGATTCAAGGCGTTATCTCTCACAGGCAGCATTAGAATCAAATAATATGGAAAGCAATAATCCAAAAACAGTTAGAAAAAAGTATTCATTACAAAAAATATCAAAATTAGAGATCAAAACTAGTACCAAGGACATCCACTGAGTGAAATAAAAGAAATGCAGCTTATTTTAAGGGGCCAGAATTTTGATGAAACGCAAGGTAAAATTTTTAAGTCACATAAGTCTGAATTCGGCGTTGCTTAATACCCTTGGTCCATCAACAATGACAAACACACAACAAAATACTGTCACAGTATGATAGAAGGCCGACGGAAATAGCATGACATAATCGTCTATTTCAAACCGTGCAAATACAGCTTTTCTTAGAAATTAGCTTCCTGTATAGCAGCAATATAGGTACTGAGACACAATTTCGTCATACAAATTTCCTACTGTTTGTACAAAACCATTTACAACATACTCTGCTACAGGCGATCTATTAGTAGATTTGACATTTCAACAAGATCTATTTTATTACCATATTCAGTACATTATACACGTACCTACCACAAATTATAGCGAGGGTTAATATTTAAATGAATGAGAAAGTAAAAAAAAAAATCAAAATATGATTTCCGTACAACAAAGACGTACAAAAAGTATTCGGTCACTATCTTTTTTCAATATATTCAATGTAAATCCACATTTTTTTCATAAAATTATTATGAAGCAATTTCTTTTCCGATTTTGTTAAAAATTACAACATAAAATAAAGAAATTAATCAGTTTTCTCTAATTTCTATCCAGTTTTCACACTTCCTGAACGGTGTGGAAACATTTGTTCTCCTCTCTAGAGAGGAGAACAAGTTTCGTGAGATTTCCCGCCAAATTTATTCGGAACACATTCCTTACCNGAAATTTCAGAGAACGAATGATTTGAACACAAAAAAATATGACGTCATATTTTTACTTGCATATTAAGTTTACTTTCTTTTAAAAATTGAAGCTTTAAAACTACAACTTATAAATTAAATTAATTCAAAATTATCCACTAAAACTGCATCAAACTAACAGTGAAAACTATTATCAGATAAGAAATGTCTTCACAATAAGTTTTTGAAAGAATTTTTGTTCTATATGAAATATGTACAGTGAAAACTTCGTCACCGACTACTTTTTGTATGTCTCATTACACGTAACAAAATGTTTATAAAAAAAATGTGAAAGGATAAAATTTACCACTGATAAAAGGCTACAGAGGTTTTTAGAGAGATAAGTCAAAAAGAACTTTGATATCTATGAAGTGGAATTATAATGCATCTTTCAGCCTAACAGTTGTCAAAAAACCTTTGCCAATGTTGTTTAGACAAGCGGGTTTGCCAAACATGCTGTTAGTGTAGACAAACACAAAATAACACATTGAAACTATACTACAACGCATATATCAATTTCAAGACAATGTATTTACAAAAAACAAAACAAACATTGTTAAAAATGAGACATTTAATCTTGATGAGACAATTTACATGCATGTACATTGCAAAAAAGGCACCGGAGGGACTGAATGTACTTTGCACAAATAAATCATTTTAATAATCGAACATTGTACAATCTTGACTGACAAGTAAATCAACAAGTTATTAACATTTTCGTGTAAATCATTCAATAAAAGCTCATTGTGTGTTTTGACGTTTATATATTACAATTTTTGCAATGATACAACTCTATTTTTTAGTTTTTAAATTCGCACAAGACTTAAAATAAAATGCAACTAAATTATGTGAAATATGAAAGCCATTACCAATATAACAAATATTGGGAAATGACAGACACCTGTAGGAAAACAAGCTATAATTGTACATTCATGGTCCATTTGATACAGAAGATGAATACAACTGTTTTATAAACCTTTCAGCTCCAAATTATATTCATAGTTATAACCATAGTTCTGTAACGATTAGCTTCCAAATATTTTCAAATTATGTCAGCTTTCAGCTAGTGATAACTTTAAAAATATTAATATTATTGATGGTATTTTATTGCTTCAACAAATACAGCATTAAAATTTGGCACAAATTATAACTATGTCAACATCTGCATATAAGAATTGTGAATTTGAAAAGACTGCTATCTTCAGTTCTTGCCTAAAATGTTACTCTTGAATAGCTTTTTTTCGCTTGAGACCTCCTTCATCTCGAAAAAAATAATCTGACAGAATCAAACACAAAAAACAACAAGAAACATTTCAATCACTGAGAATTACAATCACATGCAACTAAATATACAATTGAAAGACAAAAGAAAAACGTAACCAACGATAGGGCCTCGAGACAGCAGCACCAGGAAAAATGCAAAAATTAAAACCCATCTCGAGGTGAAATATTGAATTTACAAAATTAACTCTCGTACAAAGCATCTGTACACATCGTTAAAATAAACATTCACTTGGGCTTATTTAGGCTATCATATTTTATTAATCAGTTAGATCTAAGTATTTCCCTAATTTTTCGTTCAATGTGGAGAATGAATAACACATAGATATTTACATTTTTATATGATTAATTATCGTAATTTTTTTTTTCACGTTGAATAACTTAGTATTTTAAATTAATTTAAATCAAACAGAATAATTTATTGAGTTATTGATACTCATTATTATGCTATTCATATAAATAGGGGTAATTTAACTAATTAAGACAAAAAGTAATTATATATCACTAAATTCGACAATACAACAAAAACAATAAATAAATAAATAGTATAATAAATAAATAAAAATAATGAAAAACATTAAAGTTTAAATGAGCTCCGTTGTCAAAATAGTGTATTTCAATTTTTTGTATAATTATCATTGCAGCATTATTGTCAGTATTAAGATTTCGAAATAGGCAACTGTAATGATTCTTTGTAGTTAAAAACTATATAGCCTATATTTCGACTCTGTGATTTCTTTTTCGGAAGTGAACATTAAAGATGCAATTATATTTCTCTTTTGTAATTTCTCATGATTTACATTCCCCACCACACGTTGAACTGACGTATTTCCGTTTTTACTTCCTTGTGCTTCCGTAAGGGACAGCGAAGATTGCATGACTTAGATACTTTATATTTATGTTGTATTACTTTGAATTCTACCTAAACTAACACAGATGACACCAAGGTTTTTGTTCCTAAAACATTAGATTATGAAATTGAATTCATCTACCTCCGGAAGAATACTACATCTACTTCCGGCACACAACTACATCTACAAGAACGTAACAACAGCAAGCATTTGGTTTGATTAAAAAAATACATCTGTTAAAGTTATGATTCTTTCTTTTATTTTTTTCTTATTTGTTCTTTGTTGCTTCCCCTTTTTCAAGAACCATTTAAATAAATGTTTAAGAATCTGTTGTTCTAAAAATTAATCTTGCTATGCACACATAAATACTATGTATATATTTGTATATTATGGCAGTTATGTTAATTGGGAAATTTATTCTCAAGCTCTACTCTACATGTTTATGCATATTAACCAGTTGGTTCACCGTTAGTAGGAGCTATTAAATTTAGTACAGTTCTACTGTCACCAGCTACTGGTTCCTGACCTGGGAATCGTAATCCTTGTTGTTGTCCCCAAGATGAAAAACCCTGACCTCCTCCCCCAAATTCCTGTTGACCTGTCGGTTGTGTTTGTTGTGGCATCACTTGCTGACCCCCTTGATTTTGTCCTTGAATTAGATTTGTAGGTAGAGGAGGTGGCGGTGCAATCGCTGAATCAAGTTTTCCTTGCGCTTCTAATTCTCTACCTCTTTTTGCTGCTTCTGCAGCCTGCGAGTCTGACATATTGTTCACTAATTGTGTAGTAATTTTTTCTATTTCAGAATCAGATAAATCGACCCCTCTATAAAGTACATTTCCATTTATATCTGATATTGTAATAATTTCGGACACAGTTGGAGGTGCACCGCCGGTACCTCCGGATGTTATAGCTGCAGCAGCGGCTGGACTTATTGGAGGAGCGATTTCTATCTCTCCTGGTAAAAGCTTAGGGGCTCCAGGTGGAACAGAGCTTTGAGAAGAGGGTCTTCCGACACCAAGTGGTTGTGTTATTGGTTGTTGGAACGCAAAAGATGCTTGTCGGCCTCCCCCTTGTGGACCCATTCCTAGGTTTTGTGCTTGTGCGAATGTATTTCCTGACGGTTGTGGTGCGAAAGTAGGTCCTCCTTGTGTTCCAAATGATTGTGCTCCAAAGGACTGCTGTGCTTCTAGAGTTTGTTGAGGTATCGTTTGTTGCGGTACGAATGATTGTGATCCGAAACCGAAAGATTGCTGCTGTCCTGCCAAAGATTGTTGAGATCCTCCAAAAGTTTGAGGTTGTCCCAATGTCTGTGGTGGACGTTGTTGTTGGAAGGTATTTGTGCCACCAAACTGTGTTGCAGAAGTTTGTGGTTGTCCTGTTTGGGGTGGAAAATTAAAAGTAGGATTTTGAGGTTGTACTGCCGTTGATCCTCCTATTGTTTGTCCTGGCTGAAGACTATTTAAGTTTATATTTCCGACTTGCCTTGGCATCACAGCCTGTGGCTGGTTTCTTGGTCCACGTGCTGCTTGTAAAGGAACCGCACCCGGAAGTTGCTGTCCGAAACCCATTCCTTGGCGAATTTGATTAGCTGCAAAATTTGGAGGGATTCTCTGTTGAACTCCTTGAAATCTATTTGCTCCTGGCAAATTAGGAGCACCACCACCTGCACCAGCAAAACCTCCGAATGTTCCCGGTGGTGCTGGGGATAGTTGCCTTGTTAATTCCGATCCACGTGCAGCTCCAAATCTTCCTGTGAAACCCCCTGCATTTATCACCGAATTTACGCCAGAAGCTCCAGCTCCAGCGGGGGCTGGATTTCTTGGCAAAGCATTTTGAAACTGTCTTGGTAATGCATTTTGTAGTTGTCTATTTAACTGTTGAAAACCTGGAGGTGGTGGAACATTTGGTAAACCAAAACCAGGCGGACCTCCTTGAAATCTAAAACCACCACCTCGCTGTGCAAATTGTTGCGGCCGGAACTGTCGACCACCTCCCGTGCCCTGTCCAATCGGAAAGTTTCCTCCTGGTGCCCTTTGACCAAATTGTGCTGTAAAAGAAATGATAATACTTAACTATGATAAAAAAATGACCAAACAAATGTGTGCTTTCTCTGGAAACTTATAAATATGCATCTCCTAGAATGTTAGAGCTGTACAAATCAACATCTTAATTGAAAATAAATCGCACTCATGATTATCAAGCCAGAAAATAATTCCAGTTGTCAAAGAAGGATAACTTATGAATTTCAAATCCATTGAGTTCATGAAGCTACTGAAGGAGAGTTTTCTACATGTTCATTAAATGTTACATCAGAGACAGGAACAAATAACATTAAAAGCAAACAGCAGTTTAAATCAAGTTGTCCGAAAATGATTTCAAATAAAATCCTTTCATTGGCTCAAGTTGTCATTTAAACAACCGATATCTGCGGGAAAATAAGATTTTATGAATGAAAATTGTTTTGTAAGTTGACCTTTCTATGAACAAATTGAAACATACACTCGACAGATCTGTGTACACAGCGGATCGATCGACAAATGGACAACTTGATGAAATGTTGTTGTGTACTTATCCAAGACCGTAATTTATCAAATTTTTGTGTATTCTTATATGCCAACATTACAGGCAATTATGAATGAAAATCACATTTTCCCTGTGAGGTCACGGCCCGTGCACTGTCACAAAAAATAATGTACTAGAATGTGTATTCAAGTGATGCTGTACATGGTCGTAGTATTAAAAAGGCACAAAGGTCGACATTCGCAAATTCGTTGCTAAATTCGCTTGATAATGTTTAATCACTGTCACCTGTCACTTGATTATGACGGCTTGCGAATGTCGCAAAAACGTGTATGAACTGGTGCATCGGCTCTGTGTGAAGCAAGTATGAGAAACATTTAATGACACACAAGGGATGTCGCATATACTTTCAAAACGTAAGATATCACTTCACCTCTAACAATAACCGTAGAATACAAATAAATTAGACAGCCATGTTTCCAAGCGCTTCGTTATATTTTAAACGGAAAAATAAGAAATGTGTCAGATGATATCAGTTTTCTCTTTGCACTTTATACTTAATACAAACAATTATAAAGTTTCCACATGAAATGATCAACCATGTATATTGAAGTATTTAAAACTTTGATGTCAGTTGTTATTTCCATTTTATTCATGTAAAAGTAGTAAAAACACATATTTACATTGGTTATGGTATTTACTGTGTACTGAACGTGGGGACACATGTGTATTGCTCATAAGGATTTCATTTCACCAAATTAATTCCTGTCTGTAGAGTTCGTGCCACATGAAAATTAATGTTTTTTTTAAACAAAGATCTTTTCTCAGAAATCATCTTTTTAAATTGTTTTATGGCGATCCATTGGCAAATCAGTGAGACAAGCCCAGTAAAAATTCAGCAAAAAAAGAATACGTTCCAAAGACAAGGCAATACTGGAATCACACAAGAATCACCCGAAACATTAGTGTTACAATATTAAAATTATGCAATGAGTAAAAGGTAATATTGCTATTTTGATTTTGAACTTTTTGATTTACATCGTCATCGGTTCGGCATTAAAAAAAATAACAAATTAAGTGAAAATTGCTACAAAATTCAACCGCAAAAATAAAAAGCCACGATTCGTCTCTTGATCAGTTTATGTCCCGAGTGCGAAATTTTTGTTTCCAGCGATATATATATAGCATGAAACATTTTTTCTTCTTTGTTGATAGATATAGTTAACATAAACAGTTAAGGGGAAGTTTGCGTGCCTGTTTTTACCTACACCCTATTTTCCCAAATTTAAGCTTTTTTACTGCTCTCCAGTAGGATATCTGTTACCCAGATGACAACCGATCTTTTTCTTTACAGCTTAAGTTTGTATTACTCTACCGGAATTTCGATTTTATAACTAGAGTTGATATGTTCAACACGGTGGGTGTCTTATAGGTGGCAGACGGTGCTTACTCTACCGGTGCACCTGATCTCACCCATGTTTTCATTTTTCTTTTCTGTGCCGTACGTATTGCTTCGTTGTTTTTCCGATGCAACTGACTCGGTCCTGTTGTCAACTGAATTTTACTGTTGTTACGATTGTTTTTTTGATTTATCACATTGGCTAGAGGGGGGAGGTTTGGGCCCAATAAAACTAGTTTAACCCCGCTGCAGCAGGTTTGCGCCTGCCCTAAGTCAGGAAAATTATTAAGCCTTTGTGTGTCTTGTCTTTTTTCTATTGTTGTTAGTTTACTTTATGTCTATAGGAGTCTAGGATGATGTTTGATTACTCTTTATTCAGGGGCCGACTCCGACCTGCCGTTGGGTGTAGAGTTTTCTCACCGTTCATTGAAGATCTTATGGTGGCTTTAAGTTGTTATTACTCCCCTTTGGGTCGTTGTCTCTTTTACACATTCCTCATTTACCTTCTTTTTTCTATTTATTAGATGCACAAATGAATTCAATTTATATGTTAACTGTAAATGAAATTTCACCTGCTCATATGCAAGCATTTTCCATTTAGTAATTTTGTCGGTGTATTTACAGGTGTTTTTGACGTTTTTATGCTTCATAGAGTCTAGTAGCTCTTTTCACCTGCAGTTAATACCAATACCAATTCACGGACACACGTCTCCTTGATTTACAAGCATTTTGTCGAATAGAGGTTATTTGATAGGTTGACAGCACACTATTAAGAAGAATGAGTTTTAAAACAGGAAATATAATGGAATGAAAATGGTACATGGATATCACTTTGAAAGCTTAAGTTTTGAAGAACATTTGGAAAACTAAATTGGTGACCCTGATTTTTTTTTATACTTTCACAAGGTGTTTTAAAACAAGTAACGCACAAGAGCAAAATGATTGTTTTTAAAAAAGACGGAGAAAAAACAAACCTCCACTAACAAGACAGTGCAGACGTTAGAAATGAAGAAACAAAACATAACTACGACAAAACATGAATAAAAATAAAGGACTTGATTTTCTTTCAATACCACTAAGACGGGCAAAGAGTATACCTTTGCACGAATGCCAAAATCTTTTATCAAGTTTTGAAATTATCTGTCATAGAGTTTTATATTTGTCATTAATAAAAGGTTGATCGGATGCATAAAGTAATTTGAAGTTTTTTGTGAGGATTTGACTTTCTTTGGATGATATAATGTTGACTCCACATAAATGTTTTGTCTTTAGGTATTTTCCTCTCTAATAAGTGATAAAATGTAGGTCAATGGCAGAAACACGGATGAGTTAATCAGATTATTTCAGAAGTTGTCTCCCTTAATAAAGTGATCTGAAAGATAAGTTAAAGGGTTAAATTCGGTTTGGCTGAATGGCCGAGAGACTACATATAAGAATAAATACTATTATTTATATATTAAAAATGCTAATTATTTGTCTTTTGATTAAATCATCACGTGTACTTTTTTTCAAAGAAATATTATATATGTTTACTTCTTACATTAATTTTAGGAAAATTTTACAATTACTCCATTAAAAATACATATATCATCCATCAATAACATGAAAATATATCTTAGGAGGTCTTGTACTTGTCAATATGTAACGTGACCATGGAACATTTTAATAATATGCCACATTATGAAATTAAGAGGAAAAAACTTACCATTTGTTAAAAGTACATGGAAAAGAAGTATGGATGTTCCTATAATATGCGAGACAAACATGTTTTTACTCCAAGAGACAGCAATCTGGAAGAATACAAAACATAAGTCAATCAGTGACTTCAATCAGCATGACAACATGTTTCAATGGTTACGTACGAATTGTATTGAAGTCTGTAATTACATCTCATTTGTCAAAGTTACTTGTACAATACCGGAACATGTCGCTCCAGGCAATAGGTTGATCCCATACATTTATATCATCGTGTAAATTTTTTAATTCGATTCATCTTATTTTTAAATTGATGATTTTTTAATTTTTGAATTTTATATTTATTTCTTTTGTTTGACATCTAAAAATGATGACATCTTCATTATAGAGTCATTATGCGGACATAAACACACGAACTGGAACACACTTTGGAGACGAATCACTTAAACCAAGTGATTTAAATGGCGGTCTCATTTTTTTAAAAGTATCACTTCCGTCCTACATAAATTGTTAAAATGTGTATGTGTTGCACTTAATTTGGGGTTATAAAATATTTGTTGGCATATTATGTTCTTTGTGCAAAGCCAACTAAATATATATATCGATTACACAACAGCATTTGAACATTATAGTTGCAATAAAGATTGACGGAAATGCAGGGGCAAAAACATGATCAAATAAAATTTGAAAAAATGAAACTTGAACATGACCCATAAAATAGCCGATATGTTGTTAGCGTAAATTATTATTAAAAGGATATGGAGTAAATGCACATGAGACAAAGCCTCTATAAATACATGGTAAAACCATGCATGGAACAACGTCTTTATTATCGTTCTTCGTCTTGAAGTCACCAATAGGCCTTCAACAATGAACTTTGCACATACCTCACAATAAGTTCAAGTATGCTCAAGTATATCATTTTTTGCAATCTTAGTGCCGCAATTATGTAGGACCTTCTCAGCACTGCAGCCGCTCTACCGACCATCTGTTAAGAGCGTCTGTATTTGCAATCCAATAATAAATTTTACAGATTTAAATGCTTCCAACTGCAATTTGTTTTCCAATTGCAGCTATGCAAATAGCTAAATTTTGAAAAAAATATACAATCACACATTTTCAGACATTTCAAAACATGTACCATATTCTTGTGATCCTATACAATGTATCTATACATTAATCTTATTTATTTTTAATTAAATTATACAATCATCTTGTGCAGTGTAACGCTATCTACTAACATGGAACCTGGACCATTTAAATGGGATATTTCACACATGTTTGCTTTTTATCCTTATCTTCTGAGCAGTGTAATCGACTTGTACGGAAAAAGGAAATTGGTGGGATTTTAATGCTGCTGATGAGAGTTTACTCCTTGAAAGACGTGTACAGCATAACGAAATTTACTGTTTAATTGTTTTAATGCAGCTTGAGCAATAACACATTATTAGGGACCGACCATTTAACTTGAGGGGGGGCTATGTTTTTTTCCTCAAAAAATATTTTGGAGCTGACTTTATGTGAAAAAAAAAATATTTTGGCTGTCAAAATGATGAAAAAAAAATTTCTGAAGGAGGCTTTCTGCACAAAAAAATAATGTTAATTTTGAAAAAAAATATTGTGTTGATACACGTGAAAAATTTTTCTGTCCAGAAAAAAACAAAACCATAACCCCCCCTTCAGGTTAAATGGTCGGTCCCTAATACAAAAAGTAAAATGTTATTTGCATTGCAATGAAGCAATGAAAGGATATGAAGTAAATGCCCATAAAACAAAGTCTGTAAATATTCAAAGTAGAACCAAGCGATGGAA
The DNA here is from genome assembly GCA_002080025.1 of Modiolus philippinarum. Classification (NCBI taxonomy): domain Eukaryota; kingdom Metazoa; phylum Mollusca; class Bivalvia; order Mytilida; family Modiolidae; genus Modiolus; species Modiolus philippinarum. The sequence goes on from MJUU01018602.1 coordinate 219,163, forward strand.
CAACGCACATTTATTGCTGATGCTGAAGTCACCAAGAGGCCTTCAAACTTTGCTCATACCTCATAGTAAGTTCAAGAAGGCCCCTAATACCGGTTTGAATGGAATTCATTCCTAGATTGCAAACAACGGTCTTTGATACTGGTCATGGATGAGGGATCGTCACTTAAACTTGCTGAAAATGCTCTTACAATCACTCTCATTCGTTAGACGACAAAGGCGCTAGTGTCTCAAGCAAGTGGGTAATTACAACATACAGACAAACACGTCGAAGGTATACTAAATTTTGAGATGTAGACACTACAAATTAGTGGTTAGAATAACATTTGGAACTAACCAAAAA
>MJUU01018603.1:3310-14369 GCA_002080025.1 Modiolus philippinarum
GGGCAAAGAAATACCGAAATCATGGTCTCTTCAGTGCAGATCAAATCGACACATTTGGAAATCAATCAACCACAATATGCTAAAATAAATAATAGAATCAGATATCCAATAGGATGCAAAATGAAAGCCAAAATCAACTTAAGACAGAGCTTCGAAAGAGAGAGATTCTCCTTGGTTTTAAACAAAATTTCAATTAATTGAGATATTGCAAGTTTCAAAGCAAAATCGATTTTCAAAAAACCAGTCCCGAAGTACTGGCCACTGCAAGAGGTAGATACTCATTAGCTTAAACAAAATTTTAACAAATTTAGCAAGTTTCCAAATAAAATCTGTTTACGAGCCAGCACCAAAAGACAGGCTACTTGGTTGGTAAAAAACTACCGAGGAGTAAAAGACAGCCAGCAGAGGCATTAACCCAGTGGTAATAAATAATAAATACCGAAGTTACTGTCAACTTAAATTTTTGAAATGGTCATTAAGAAAACTTGTGTCTCGAAATATATATGTGTAAAATCTGAGAGGGGACAAAAAAACCAACAGGATCAATCATGAAGTTACACTTGCTGAGAATAAAAGTGATTTTGTTATTACTATTCGATCATATTGAATATCAATATCAATAATGTTCCGATACGAGTTTAATTCATTGCGATGTTCGAAACGAGTGATTATTGATATCAATCACGGTTGATTAGTTTTACTTATTATTAAACTAATAAAGGGAAAAGGAGTAAAGGTACATTGGACAAATGCATTGTTAGATTAAGCAAATTGAACAACGCTTCCATTGTTGTTCTTCATCCTCAATTGTAGTCATCAAGAGGCTTTCGTCAAAGAGGAAACACTCTTACCTCATAGTAAGTTCAAGACAGCCCAAGCACCGGTTTGAGCGGTATTCACTTGCTAAATGTTGAACAACGCTACGTGTACCTTTGCTTTTGGTCATGAATGCCGGGTCATCAACAAACATAATATAACATTATATAACACCAATATAATATAAATGTATTGTAAATATTTTCAAATTTATAAATTGATTTAAGATAAAATTTTATGGGATTCTAATCTTAAAGTATCAAAACGAATAATAATTATAATATTTGCAATAATATTGTGTGTCATTTTCTACAATGCAAAATATATCGTTTATTTCACTGGGTGAAGATATGAGATTTAATTAACAGGAAAACTCAATAAATCACCGCTTTTTGTATAATAGATCATTTTAGTAATTAAACGGATCTCTTCACCTATTTTAACATTTGCATATTTACAATTATTATCCCCTTAAAATGGCTAAGCTTTGAAATATCGCCAAAGACTTCTTGATATTATCTTATTTCAAAAACATACAATCTGAAGATCAAATGCTATTCTGATTGTCGTCTGTAGACGAAATATATTCTAATTGTTTTCGGCAAGATAACGCTTATTATTATACCTTACATAATAAGTAATTGATTCTATTGGTTCAAATAAAGTCACATGACATAAAATAATCTGGATATTTTTTCTTGAAATTGGCACAAAGGTTGAATAACATTTATAAAATACTCATGTCCATGGAATAACCTATCAATCACCGATGAATAACCCTTGAAAATTCAAATGTATGGTGGTTAACCATGTTTTGTGAAATTTTATAGTATTTTGATAAAAAAACCTAAAAATATCGATTTGTATTGATATAATTAAATATAAGGACGTTATCGGTCGGATTTTTAGGTAGCCTCTGGTTGCAGTTTACTCTGAATTGTCTCCCATTTTGATTACGTCATGATCGTTTGTACACAAATGGCAACTGCCAGTGGTTTGGCAGTTCAACCGATGAGGATTTTGACCAGCTCCTAGCTAATAAGGACACCGACAATACTAAAAAGACAACAAAAACGGCATTGGCATGCTTTGCGTAATATTCTTTTGACAAATCATGACAGGGAGGTCAACTTCGAAACACCAGAAGCCTTGAGGGGATAAAGGTTTGGGCCGTCGGTCTAGGCATTTCCAGAAGGAAATGGATATTGATATCATTAAAAGCGATAGATTCATGATTATGTGGGAAAAGACAAAAGAAATGTGTTATTTAGGTTCATTGTTTTGTGAAGATGTTCAATCTTTCATTACTTTGGGCTTAGAGAATGCATAAGTCTACATAACAGTGTATTGTAGTGACAAATCAATGACCATGAGGAATTAATGGCTTATAAGCAACACCGAATCAAACTTACGGATATAAAATTTTTATTTCATAAACAAATAAGGTAAGATTATGTTAATCAATGGAACAAAATAAGGAAAGGGTGCTTTACCGTCTGATCATGGGTTATCATGGGACATTATTTTTCGTAGATAAGGCCTACATTGTTTTTTAATGGAAATCAGGACGACATAATCGACACTTAAGACCACGAAATCCGATGCTCCGAGTATTTATGACATGTATGATGTGTCAAACTAGGGTAAATCCTGGATTAGTTCAAGTTCCTCCCAGAGAGATCGGTTTTGGGCAACACTTCATGTTATGTCGGAACACTGACAATGATATTTATATTTCTTGGTTTCATATTTAACTCGATAAAATCCATGAAAACTAAGAAATACGAAGAAAATATATATCTAAATGCAAGCGAGACAAGATCACATGCAAAGCAGAATGTGATATCAACAGGGGAAAAATCAAGTGATTTCATTATTTTTCATACATCTAAATATTTTTTTCAAATATTTGATCCAATGTTTGTTTGGTATAATAAAACATTTACGGCCCTCAAAATCGGTGAATATCTAAAATTGTCAACCTACTAGGGTTATTTCCCTCGGGCTAAAGCTCGGGGAAATAACCCTAGTACGGTTGACAATTTTAGATATTCACCTCTTCAGAGGGCCGTAATTGTATATTATTCTTTTCACAAATTCTCAGGTGTGGTCACTTAACCACGTGTGTACACTTTTAAGTACAATANAATTTACGCTGAACATAAAATAACTGCAGTAGAAAACCGAAGGAACAAAGGAGTGGACTTTACAAAAACAAAACAAAAAAAAAAACAAAAAAAAAAAAAAAAAAAAAAAAAAAAAAAACAATGACGTCAAACACAGAAAACAATGATGTTGGACAGGTACAAAACACACAAAATAGAAACACAACGTTCAAAGACAAGGCACTAACAGTGTGAACTCCAGTGAATCTGTGAGTGACATCAGGTGCTGTGGGAGGGTATGTATGTCCTGCTCTGTTAACAGCACCCTTCACACTGTAAGTGACTTAGTCTTTGAAAATGTCAAAATCTGTAGACGTGTATCTAGCTTAAAATGTCAGCTTTTGTTTGGATACTGACACGTCATATCTTTCAATGATATTATGGTGACGGCCATAGCATTTCTTTAGGGATGAAATTAACAATGTTTGAACAAATCCCTGACTAAGCAGCTTTTGGGACAGTGTTTGATACAAAAAATATGAACATCCCTTTTCGTGACGGCAACGCTGCTCTAGCTCTATCCTACCGTATGTTTATATTATATGTTATTCAGGTTTCAGACGGGGTATATGACGTGACATACACTGGATGTTTAGTTATATCTCCTGAATTACCTTTATATTCCGATGAACAGCCCTGGTGAAATGAAATCTGCAAAAAATGTTACTCTTATCAGTTTTACCATGTTGTTTTCAAGTTATGACGTTGTCAATTTCCATGACAACTTATATTACCTGGCAGTTTTTCGATTATATGTTGACATTCAAAGAACGTCATCCAATCAAAAGCAGGCTTACATCTGTAAATCGGAATATTCATTTATAAATTACTTTTATATTCCGATGAACAGCCCTGGTGAAATGAAATCTGCCAAAAATGTTACTCTTATCAGTTTTACCATGTTGTTTTCATGTTATGACGTTGTCAATTTCCATGACAACTTATATTACCTGGCAGTTTTCAGAATATATGTTGACATTCAAAGAACGTCATCCAATCAAAAGCAGGCTTACATCTGTACATCGGAATATAAATCTATACTTTTCGTAACTTTGTTGAAATAAAATTGACGACGTAATAAAAGTAACCTTGACCTAATATCAGCGCTTTTACATTATGACGGCGACGTTCTTCTATCTCCACCATACGAGGTGCACATTTCTAAACTAGTACGATTCGCACGCGTTTGTTCTACTTTTGACGATTTTTATGAACGTATCCTTACTATCAAAGCCAACCTATTTACAACAGGGTTACAGATTTCATAAGTTGTTGAATACATTTAAGAAGTTTTATAACAGATATGAATATTTAATATCTAAATATGGCGTTACTCGCAAACTGCTAAGGGCATTTCTAATCCTCGGTCCTACGGATATGTTGTTAAAAATGCCAGAAAAATCTACAGCCCTTTTCAGAAAAAAATTAACGATAAATTCTAATCGTAAGTTAATATGAAATGTTAAAGACTTACGACTTATTTTAATCGTAAGATTTTTTTTGAGAAAAATGCTACTTGGACGTAAGTTATATTCTTTACGTAATAGGGGATACCGAAAAAGTGGTTATTTTCTTGGGGACATAATTTTCGCTTTAATCGCGGTTGTTCTGATGTCGCAAAATTGCATAGTGCGAAATATAATTAATATGAGACTTTATTCAGGAAATGGCAAACAAAGTGAATATTTCAGTCCCTCGAAAATAAAATCAAACAATTTTGAAAGTAAACGCGAAATTTGCGACCCGCGAATAAAACACCTAAACGGTATTGACAAGATATTCCACTTGCATCTGTCAAATTAGCCTTGAAGTTTAGTGACCTGAATATTTTGCATACATACTGGCCTCTCGCTGATACTGCCGTTGTCAACTGAATTATACGATGATTCTTGACCGAATGCTGCGGGAAGTTTTGAGTTTGATTTTTCTTCCGTTGTGCAACAGTGTTTTACCGGCAGACTAGGCTCCTTCAGATAACCGGAAGATTAGCTGCTAGCACCCCCTTTAACCTTCTTTGAAAATAACGTATTGTCATTTTCTCTCCTTTTAAGATTGTTGTCATGGAGTTACTAGTCTACCTGTATTGGGTTTTATTCGTATGTTTTAATATTGGGAAACGGGACAGATAAAGGGAAGGTTTGGGTACCCATAAAACGGTTTATACCTACCGCTGGCTTTTGCTAGTGCCAGTACCAAGTCATGCTGTTTCGAGTTTCAATCGTTTTTAACGTTGGTCTTTTTTCTTATTTGTGTTTTTCCTGTGTAGTTCCCTGGCAGGCTATGGCATGTAATTGTAATTTTCAGCCATTGTAGATGTTTCCTGTTGTCCCTCTTATTTCATTGCAGATTTCAAATACTAGTATACTAATTGCATTTCATAAGTTTGTTAGACGTATATAAAATATGCTTTGACCTGCAAAACAGTTTATCACTCAGGGTATTTATTTTCCTCATTTTTGCTGAAATGATGTTAAAAATACTAGAAAATGATAAAAATCAAAACTTGGACATTACTAGCGTTTTCACGTCACAGGGAATATCGACAGGATGCTTTGCATAATTTCATTAAATAGCTCCGGGTTTCAATGACCTTAAGATTTTACAAATATGCTGGATCTTACTGATATTCGGAAAATTTTGAGTTTGACTATATTCCGTAGTGTGACAGTATTTTTTTCAGCGGAATAAGCTCCTTTAGCTAGTCTTCAGATTGGCGGTGTGCACCCCAAATCCCATATTTCAAAATTACGTTTTATCTGGTTCTTTTTTCAGATAAAGGTCATGTATTTATTAGTCTATGTGTATTTGATTTATTCGTATGTATGTTATACAAAGGAAAAAAAATAATACAAAAACAAACTAGCTTTTGTTGGTGTCGGAACTAAATCAGAAATCCTCGAGTTCCTATGATTGTTTACTTTTTTCTTTTATGTGTTTTTCTTTGTTCAGTTTCCTTGTAAATTTCTGCATGTGATTTTAATTTCAATCATCAAGGGTGTTTTTGTTATTCCTGTTCTTTAGTGAAACCGACTTATTTCTATAATTTCTTTAACGGAGAACTTAACAATGCGCTTCATTTAAATTATCTTAAACGTAGGCAATGTATAAGAATGTAAAAAAAATATACATAATAATAAATGAAAAAAAAGAAAGAATATAAAGTACCCATTTGAATATCGATCGTCTGCTAAAACGTCACTTCTCAAACCCGAAAATAACTGTATTGTTGACCAAAAAGTCCAGTATCCTCAGTATAATTGTTGTTGGTATTTGTGTTATCAATGACAAAGTATTTTTTTAACCCCAAATATTTATATCTTCTGCCGTCAACATATTTTGCCAAATAGATGTAGTGAATGTATATATAACAGAGGTATACAGAGTGCCTTGTGCTTGTTTTAATGTTGTGGTTGTCTTCAAATAGTCTTTTTGTCGGGCAACGGATGACAGCTATTGTAAGAGTACTTTGATAGTTTATCTCCCTTATATTTACTGGGTGCCTAAGCTTCACAAGAATCCATACAAACAGAGATTCATTGCAGGATCTGCCAGATGCACCCAAACTCCTTACCACTTTACTGACTGCAGTTAGAGATGGTCTAAAAAGCTACTGCGAAAAGGCCTATTCCACGAGCGGCGTGAATCAGATGTGGATTCTTAAAAATTCCAAAGATCTCCTTGAACAGCTCTCCTCAAACAGTCTCGCATACTGCAATAGCATTCAAACTTTTGATTTTTCTACCCTTTATTAACTTGGTACTGTTTGAGGGTTAGAGAAGCAACACGTACCATGATTTTTAATTGGTTTTGTCTCAAGGTTAGCAAAGGACATTAACCAATCGGCTACCTAACAGATCTTTCAAAAACATATATGCCTAACTTACCGTGTGACGGGTGCTGTTAACAGAGCAGGACATGCTTACCCTTCCGGAGCACCTGATGTCACTCTTGTTTATTCAGAGTTCACACTGTTAGTGCTTTAGTTTTTTGTGTTGTATATGTAATGTTCGTGTGTTTTGTGGGCATGTGGTGTCTTTGGTCTTCCGTCATTTGGTGTTCTTGCCTTTGCCTTGTCTCTGGACTTTGATTCGTGTAATCTTGTGCTTTGTTCCTTCGGTATTCTACTGCCGTTGTTTTTGACGACCCTGCATACACGGGTAAAGAAACATTGATGTAGCATTGCTCGACATCTAGCAATGAATACTGCTCAAACCGAGAGGTCATCTGCAACTTACTATAATGTATGAGCAAAGCTCATTCTTGAAGGCCTCATGGTGACTTCAAGATGAAGAAAAGCAATAAAAGTGTTGTTATATTGCTTGGTTTACCCATGTATCTGTAGAGGATTTGTGTCGTATGCATTTACTCCATATCACTTAAACTTGCTTATACAGATTAAAAAATATTAAAAAAAGAGTTCTGTGACATAATTTTAATAGTAAATCTTTAAGATATTGATCTTATTATTAATCTTCAGAAACCAAATCTGTTTTTACACCAGTAAGACAAAAAGCCCATTTATTGTATTTTTCGTGCCCTAAAAAAGATCGAATACCTAGACGGGTTTCGTAGAATTTCGAGTACAGTCTGCTATATATCCTTTCTTTAGTCACAATAACAGCCCCAAATAACTAGATGTTCTTTTCATTATCTTACAACCGTCATATCCCTTTTTTGAAAATAATATCTTGTGATTGAAATTGTACTTCACGGATTTATTGCTCGTTTTTTTGTACAATATTTACGCTTGCGCATGTCTGATATATAGGCTGATGTTTGGTAGAATAAAAATTCAGTCTGATACTTAAACACTAAAAGCCTTTCCACACCAGCGAAAACAGCAGCATCATGTATTTATGGGTATTTGTAAAATATATACAACTCCTGAAAACTTGTTCCTATTAATGGAGGGATAAATTTCAATATGTGATATTTGTGAAAAACCTTTAACTGTTGCTAAGCAATAGAGGTTTGTATAAACAAATATGCAATGTTTTACCCTATTATTCTTTTTAAAATTAAGTGATTTGAAGGGGGACAAGTCAGCGCTGTTATAGTTTTTAACGAGAAAGAGTATTAATCAAGAGTGTTTTACGTTTTTGTAAGCTTTGTTAGTTATTAAAACCTTGTTGTATTGTTTTATACGTTTTATTTAGTATTTTGTATTTTGAAGTATTTTGGATATTGTTACTTTCAATTTTTCTATTTCATGGTGTTCTATTGCCTGGTGTGTTCTATTTCCCGGTATGTTCTATTTCATGGCTACTGTGATGGGTAAAAATGATATCATAAATATTCATGACAAATGACTTCGATTTTAAACTTATTTTATTCAATGAAGAAAAGGATTGGGCAACAGGCAAAGCCTATACACACTACTGTAAGAATACCCATTAATGTACCATGAAATATACCCATTAAATTATGTCTATTAATTATGGTTACATTTAATGGTATACTTTTAATGGCTTTGTCCATTAAATTGATTTTCTTTACCATTAAAAAGTTTAATATTTACCATTAAAAAAGGTATGAACTGGAAATTCAGGCCATTCATTGTGACTTTTAATTTTTTCACTTATTAGGTAATAGCCATTAAATTCAATGGATATAATGGCCATTATTTTTCTCAGATAGGGGTTAATGGGCATGAATTCTTTTACCAAAAGTTTAATGGGCATTAATTGTAACCATAATTAATAGCACCATTACTTTTTCTATGGAAAGCCGTTTTGGAATTTATTTCCTATTTATTGATATCTATAAATGAATTATAGATATGAATAAATGATTTATAGATATCTATAAATCACTTTTAAATATCAATAAATCATTTAAAGATATTAATAAATAGTGCGAATTATTAATATCTATAATTCATTTTTTAATATCTATAATTCAATTATTGATATCTATAATTCGAAACTAATTATAGATATCTATAATTCATTTTTAAATATCTATAATTCAAATGTCCATAATTCGATTTATTGATATCTATAATTCAAATCTCCTTAATTCGATTTATTGATATCTAAAATTCAAATCTCCATAATTCGATTTATTGATATCTATAATTCAAATCTCCATAAATCGCCCCTGTGACACTGATCAATAATCATATTGATTATTGTATATTAAATGAAGAGTTCAGCTGATTCCGATTATTTTTTAACATCTATAATTCAATTCTAATATCCATAAATCCTCTCTGTGACACTGATCAGTTCTAACAAAGTAAAAATGTACATTGTAAATTATATAAAGAGTTCAATTGACCTCGACTTTTTGAATATCCATAAATCGCCTCCACGACACTGATCATTACCTGCATTACTTTAAACGAATAAAAGACAAAGAATTCATTATATGTTTCAATATCTAGCGAACTATTAAATAGTGCTTTGAATAATTTGAAAAACTATTTAAATATGTAACTGAGCATATATTTTGTATGCTTGTCAAAAGAAATGCATAAAAAAACCAGAAAACAATCGTAGTTTAAAGAAAAAACTTTAATAATTAACTTAAATAAATTTAAGCCAATTGAACTTAATATATTAACCTTATTCTTGGATTCTGAAATGTGACAACCATTCTTGTTTTATTCCCTTTATCTCTGCCTTATATAGCATTGCTTTATGAAACATTTATGTATTTCGTAGTCCAAAATTTAATTTCTTTTTAGCATAAATATAATTGGAAAAATAGATTTTAAGTCTTCAGTTTAAACTTTATAATTAAAAATGATCAAAACAATTAAAGTTTTTTGGAAATTATACTTTCGGGGAGTTCCGAAAGGAAGGAGAGCAGGTGCGTGTTTTGAGCTCATGAAATTTTTGTAAATAATGTAAATTAAAGTCTACTAGTAATCATCGGTTATCGTTTTGGGAACTGTCTTGGACTGTTCAAGGGCTTGACATCCCATCTTGGATCCTGGGAAGTTGTGATAATGCTTACGTTCAATCATTTGAAAGAAATTCTACATCGATGTCCAACAAAACGAATTGGACAAGTCTAATACTTTCAAACGCACCAATTGTGATGAACAAACTCTCACCAAACAACATTACAAGGACACAGAAATGCTCAAAGTTCCACCTAAAGATAACACCTTGCCTACTATGTACTGGATTCCTAAGCTTCACAAAAACCCGTACAAGCATCGTTTTATTTCGGGATCGAGTAATTGTTCTACTACTAACTTGTCCATCCATTTAACCAGTGCACTTTCTTGTATAAAGGACTTAATTATAAATATTGTGAAAAAACTTATCAAAACTCTGGTGTCAATTACTTTTGGAGTGTAAAAAACTCTATTGAAGTTTTAGATAAATTGCAATCAATACAAAAACCAGTTTCATCTATCGACAGTTATGATTTTTCTACACTTTATACAATACTTCCGCATAATCTGATAAAATCTAAATTGGGGCAATTGATTAAATGGTCTTTTAAATTTTCTGGACTGCAGTTTATTTGTTGTAACAAAACGCAAGGATTCTTTTCTAATATCACTTACAACAATCATTCCTCCTGGACGTGTGATGATACGATTAAAGCACTTAATCTTTTGCTTGAAAACATTTTTGTTCGTTTTGGCAACATTGTTTATCAACAGGTCATTGGAATTCCCATGGGTACAAATTGTGCACCTCTCATTGCAGATCTTTTTCTTTTCTGTTACGAACGTGACTTCTTGAAAAAATTAAAAAATGGGACCATACAAAATGGTGATCAACTTATTTCAATTTTCAACGATAACAGCAGGTATATTGACGATATCCTTACTATTGACAATCCCCAGTTTTTAGATTATGTCGACATCATTTACCCACAACAACTGAAACTTAATAAAGCTAATAATGATTCTAAGAATTGCCCTTTTCTGGATCTAACTATCATCGTTGACTCTGGTAAAATAAAAACTAAAATTTACGATAAAAGGGATGATTTTGATTTCAGTATTACTAATTTCCCTTTTCTTGACGGCGACGTTCCTCTAGCCCCATCCTACGGAGTTTATATTTCTCAACTGGTACGATTCGCACGCGTTTGTTCTACTCTTGACGACTTCA
>MJUU01018603.1:15474-26879 GCA_002080025.1 Modiolus philippinarum
GGCAATCCTACTTATTCCCCAACTACATTATCAAGGGACGAGATAATCACAAATCACACTTCTGTGTTAGCATCATTCGGTATCAAAGTTGATGAGAATAACAGTTATCTCCCTTATATTTACTGGGTGCCTAAGCTTCACAAGAATCCCTACAAACAGAGATTCATTGCAGGATCTGCCAGATGCACCCAAACTCCTTACCACTTTACTGACTGCAGTTAGAGATGGTCTAAAAAGCTACTGCGAAAAAGCCTATTCCACGAGCGGCGTGAATCAGATGTGGATTCTTAAAAATTCCAAAGATCTCCTTGAACAGCTCTCCTCAAACAGTCTCGCATACTGCAATAGCATTCAAACTTTTGATTTTTCTACCCTTTATATACAAATCTTCCCCATAATAAACTTAAAACAGTAATTTCCGATCTGATACATCAATGTTTCTGTACCAAAAACGGAGAACGCATGTATTCCTATCTGGTAATAGGAAAAGATAAAACATATTTTGTTAAGAACCACACTGAGTCAAACAAGAAATACAGGGAAAATGACGTGATTAAGATGCTTGAATCTTTGATCGACAACATTTTTGTTGAATGTGGAGGCCGTGTTTTTCAACAGACAATAGGGATTCCTATGGGAACAAATTGTGCGCCACTTTTAGCTGACCTTTTCCTTTTTTCGTATGAAGCAAAGTTTTTACAAGGGCTGATACAACAGAAACAAAAACAACTAGCCCAGACTTTTAATTTCAGCTTCAGATATATAGACGATGTACTTTCTCTCAATAACCCAAGATTTAAAGAATATTTACATCGAATCTACCCCAATGAACTTGAAATTGAAACGTATTCAGACTCTATGCTTAATAACCTTTTTCAGTTAATGACAAAAATGGATGGGAGACTGAACAGTATTGAAACAAAAATGAGTAAATCAGTGTGTGAATTAGATGAAATTAGAAAATCTATGTCATCAATTACTTTGAAAGTATCAACAGTGGAAAGAGAGGTTGTAAACATTAAACAAAAGTATACAGATTTAGATCGAAATATCGAAGGTGTAAGCAATCTATTTGACGAAACGACAGAATCATGTAAAGTAAACACTAGTGAAATAGCAAGGGTCAAAAGAGAAAATGCACTTGTCAAATTTCTGTTGTCCGAGGTACAAAAGGAACTTGATATTTTTAAGAAGGAAAAAGAGGAAATGAAGGACTCACTATTAGATTTGAAATGTCTTTCTATGAAGAACAATCTAGTATTTACAAGTCTGAAGGAAACACCCTATGAAAATACGGAGGAAAAACTGCGAATTTTCTTGAGACAAGAACTTGATATAGATTATTGGATAGAATTCGGTAATGTCCATCGATTTAGGAGAAGTACCGATGCTGATAGTGAATCGCATAAAAACAATATCGGCCTTTTGTGGCCCGTTTTATCTATCACAATGATCTCGCTCATGTGCTGGAAAATGCCAGAAAATTTAAAGGAAAACCCTTTGGTATTAACCAGCAGTTTCCTATGGAAATTGAAAATAAGCGCAGGGAATTATACCCCGTTTTGAAGAAAGCCAGCGGAGAAGGGCGTTACACGAAATTAGTGGGGGATAAACTATTTATTGATAACAAACTGTACACGCCAGGTAATAGAATGGAAAGTGCAACAACTTCTCACGGTGAAGCCGTCAGTGGGCAATGGTCCACCCCGAGAAACCCTCGTTCGTCGACGTCACCGTCGTCTCGACCACAATGGAAACGACCACGTATTAGCTCCACCCCCGAAAGAGGAGATTATTAGTATAACCTGAGGACAATAACAGCGGACAATAGTCTGTCTAAATATTCTAATGATAGTACTTCTATTCAGTCAAGTGATTTTTCTTTTAATAGTAAAACTACTGGTATTTGTATTGATGATAAAAAAACTGTTAATATTTTAACTCTCAATTGTTGTGGTATTAAAACTAAGTTAAATTATCCTGAATTTGTTGAATTGTTGTATGGGTATGATATTGTTTGTTTAATTGAAACCAAAACTGATGTTAATGATGTAATAGATATACCAGGCTATACTGTAAAAATGAAAAATAGAAAATTTTTTGCTCATAGAAAATCAGGTGGAATTATTTTGGCATATAAAAACGAATATGATAATTTTATTACAAAAATAAAAACAGATAGTAAATATGTATTATGGTTCAAAATAAACAAAGACTTGCTTGGTTAATAACAAGATAGTATTCAATGGTATCGTATATATTCCACCAGAAACTCTATATGTTCGTCAGTTAATGTTTTTAGCGAAATTGAAAACGAACTCCAACAATTTCAAACTAATTACAATTATATATGTATCCATGGTGACTTTAATAGTAGAATTGCAGAAGCAGTAGATTATATAGATTTTGATGAAGAATCTGATAATTTAGACATGGCTGTTCGTATTGCCAGCGAAACAAGTTGTATATACATGTTACAAGAGGCAAATGTATCGTTAAAAAGAGGAAATAAAGATAAATTTAAAAATGTATATGGAAATAAATTGCAAGTTTTTGTAAATATAATGAAATGTTTATAGTTAATGGTAGAATCGGTAGTGATGAAGGTATCGGTAATTTTACCTGTAAGGGTTCAAGTGTTGTTGATTATGTCATTACATCTCCAAATTTCATTAAGTATTTTGTTGATTTTCAAGTTTTGGATTTTAGTAAACTTTTTTCGGATGCTCACTGTCCTATATGTTTTGTACTGAAGGCTTTAGGTAAAAACGAAATTAATGTGACAGATACAAATAATAAATTATCGGTGAATCCCTCGACAGATAAACCGAAGAAATGGGATAGCTCTAAAAAGCAGGTCTTTGTTGAGAATTTAGACTTGGAACTTTTGAATGAGTTGGAAACTGATCTGGATAACTTAAGTCCAGGATATATTACACGAGACGAGATTGATTTTTGTGTTGACAAGCTCACTAGTTTTTTCGAAAAAAAGTCTGCTGATGAGACATTTGGTGTTAAAAAAGCTAGTTTAAAAACGAATATTTGGAAGAAATGCAATATTCCCAATAAACCATGGTTTGGATTAGATTGTAAATTTGCTAGACAAAACTATAGAAAATTAAAACGTAGAATTAAAAAAATATAAGACAGAGGCATCAATTAGGGAGATGAAGAAAGCAGAGAAGGACTATAAAAAGAAATTAAATACGAGTATTTTAAACCATAAAAGGGATATGAGACAAAAAAATGAGGGAACTACGAGCCTCAAATAGTAAAGAATATTGGAAATTTTTAAATCGAGGCTGCCATAGGAAACAACCGAATATCTCTATAAATACACTTTTCGATTTTTCAAGAAATTAAATGAAAATAAAGATAGTGAAAACGAAGATTTTTCTCTCCCTACAGTTGATCAAGATTTAATAAATAATCTTAATATTGATCTAAATGTACCTATTACAGCCGATGAAATATTGAAATGCATTAAAGATTTAAAAAATGAAAAAGCAAGTGGAGATGATTTTATAATAAACGAATATATGAAGGCAACTTCAAACCTTTTGGCACCAGTTTATGTAAAATTTTGAATCGGGCATTGTACCTTGTAGTTGGTTATCTGGTAATATAATACCAATTTATAAAAACAAAGGGAAATCAAGTGATCCAAAAAACCATAGACCAGTAACTATACTGAGTTGTCTGGGGAAACTGTTTACAGCTGTGCTTAATAAAAGGTCAAATAATTATTCAGATAAGTTCTCTTTGATTAATGAAAATTAGACTGGATTTAGGCATGATTACTCAACGAATGATAACATCTTCACATTATATTCTTTTTTTGAACTTTTAAGACTAAAACGTAAAAAGATGTTTTGTTGTTTTATCGATTTTGAAAAAGCCTTCGATACCGTTCGGAGGGAAGGTTTATGGTATAAATTATTATTTAATAATATTAATGGTAAGATGTATCATATTATAGTTAAAATGTATAATGATGTAAAATCAAGAATAATATATAATAATGAATTTTCTGAATTTTTTACTTGTGACAATGGCGTAAGACAGGGTGAAATTTTATCACCTTTTCTCTTTTCTGTATATTTGAACGATTTAGAATCATTTCTGATTGAAAATAATGCTGTTGGTTTAAAACACTTTCAGATGAGTTGGAAAATGAACTTAACTGTTTTGTAAAAATTTTTGTTTTGATGTATGCAGATGATACTGTTTTATTGGCTGAATCTGCAGATGATCTGCAAAATTCTCTTAACTTGTTTTATGAATATTGTTGTAAATGATGTTTAAAAGTAAACATAGAGAAAACAAAGGTTTTGATATTCTCCAAGGGTAGGCCTAACCTGAATTATCATTTTTTGTATGGGGGTAAGGAATTGGAAATAGTAAAAGATTTTACTTATCTTGGTATCAGATTGAGTAGAACTGGTTCATTCAAAATTGCTAAGAATGAGCTGGTCAATAAAGGAACAAAGGCTATGTATGATGTTCTAAAAAAGGGCAGAATGCATAATTTATCCATTAAATGTCAATTAGAATAATTTGACAGCATTGTGAAGCCTATATTACTTTACGGGTCTGAAATATGGGGATTTGGAAAGAATGAGGTAATTGAAAGGGTTCATCTTAAATTTTGTAAACTGCTTTTACATTTGAAAAGTTCTACGCCCGATTATATGGTCTATGGCGAATTGGGACGATACCCAATAAGCATTGATATCAAAGTTCGTATGATAAAATTCTGGTGTAAAATAATTATGGGGAAGGAAAGTAAACTTTCTTCTCTAAGCTATAAGTTACTTTATAATTTAAATCATAATAGGGAAGGTTTTTGTTCTTGGATTAATTGTATTGAAGAAATCTTAGACAATAGTGGATTGTCATATATATGGATGTTTCAAAATTGTATCCCAGAAGAGTGGTTGAGTAAAGTTGTTAAAATGAATTTGAATGATCAATTTAGACAGTCTTGGAAAACATCTGTTGAAAATTCTCCGAAGGCTGTGAATTATAGAATTTTTAAGAATTGTTTAGAATTTGAAAATTATTTAGATCTCTTAAACGATAGAGATCTGTTTTTATTGTGTCGTTTTCGAACTAGTAATCACAATTTACCAATTGAAACTGGGCGAATGCAAAACATAGACCGAGAAGATAGGAAATGTCATACAGTTGGGCGATGAATACCATTACCTATTTGAATGTCAGAAATTAAACCAGGAGAGAAAAAGATTAATTTTAAATAAATACAGATGTAGACCAAATACTGTCAAATTTTGTAACTTAATGTCTTCAAAATCTGTGGTAGAATTAAATAAGCTGTGTAAATTTATTAGAATAGTTTAAAGTAAAGTTTGCCCTTAGGTTGTTACTGTAATTGTTAATTGCATGTTGTATAATATATGTTTTGTTGATATCTCTGTACCTTGTAATTTGGTGATGAGAATAAAGAGATATATAATAACATTTCGAAGGAGTTTATATGTTGTGAAGTTAAAATTTAATGTCCTTTTTAGCATGAATATGGTTGGAAAAGTAGATTTAAGTCTTCAGTTTAATCTTAATTATTAAAAATGACCAAAATAAATGATTTTTTTTGAAAATTCTTTTTTTTTAACGATTCGAAAGAGTTTATATGTTGCGAAATTAAATTTTAATGTCTTTTTAGCATGAATATAATTGGAAAAGTAGATTTTAAGTCTTTGGTTTAAACTTAATTATTAAAAATGACCAAAACAATTCATTTTTTTTTTATAAATTTTGATTTTTAATAACCATTCGAAAGAGTTTATATGTTGCGAAGTTAAATTTTTGTGTCTTTTTAGCACGAATATGATTGGAAAAGTAAATTTTAAGTCTTCATTATAAACTTAATTATTAAAAATGACCAAAACAATTCAAATTTTTTAAAATTATCCATTATAATAACCTTTCGAAGGAGTTTATATGTTGCGAAGTTATTTTAATTGGCATTTAAATAACAGTTTTCTTGTTTGATGACCATGAAAAAAGTAATGGGTACACAGAATAATTTAATGGCCATTAAGAACTTGAACTGCAGGTTTAATAGTTTAATGGCCATTAACATCTTAAATACCTGGTGTTTGTTATTTCATGGTCACAATCTCTTAAATGGCACGATATTTCAAACAACTGACATTAACACATGTACTTGCCATACTGCAGACAAACTTTGATGCGCTATGTAGTTATGATGTTTATATCTTGTTGAAAATCAAAAATGCATCTACAATATAGTCAAATCTGCATGAGTGGAGTCCTTTTTTAATGAACAACTGCCTACAAAAGACTCTTACCAACAACATGAAACCTCCATATAAAGTACAGTGCTTTTAAGGGTCATCCATATTTGTCAACTATTTTCCAAAGTGTGCAAAACACACTTTTGCAAACCCTCCACCCTCCCTCTAAGTGTACATCAACAATTTTCAAATACAAGGTATGAAAATAAATAATTAAGTTTTTTTTAGAATTTAATTATTGATACCGAGTTCTTCATATTGATTTCTTTTTTCTTGGTGTCTTTGCCGAAGTTGAAATATTATAATTGTTTTATCTCGTGTTTAAATAGATCTTGTTTAATAAAAAAGTATGCCTGATTGTATAGTATTTACTTGATTAATGAAAGTAGTATGGTTATAGAAATTAAACACACAAAATGAACATGATATGAAACTGAATTCCATGGACACCCCGTAAAAATAAATTGTGTGAACCCTTCCCAACTAAGCCTACAACTTGCTTTTCCAAAATACTCTGATAAACCCCCCGATATGGGCATATAAAAGTGTGTTGAAGTACTCAAAGGATACATGGCAATAGTCTCTGTTACTAAAGCTCCTCCTTTAGCATCAACAATGCCTCAGGTGCCCCCATCTCAACTTCACGTCTGCTTCTGGTTCTCTGTGCCAGGGGAATCCTGGAAACAATCCCTTCCTATTTCCTTGCAATTGTAGGGCCAAGAAAGAGATTCCTGTGTGATGTTTGTTGCTTGTTTTCCTATGATGTGACCAAGACATTCCCATTTCCTTACAATGTCAATTCTTCAATTGGATGTTGGTCACGGCAAATAAAGCATGGTAAAAAGTGATTATCTGGTATTGAACTTGGTTCTGTAAGGTTAACTGTTTTTTCTCTTAAAATGGACAGCACACTGTACATGTCCTGACAGGGAACCTGAAAAATATAAGTTGACACAAAGTACCGTGCCCACAAAAAATAGGTATTCATACACTCTAGAGAGAGAGAAGAACCTATGGAATGTGGTTGCAGGTAAATGTTTGATTGGTAAATTTACAAATCTGACATAAAAGACTGCGAAGTAAAGTGACCCTTGTCGTCCTAATGTGATGATGTCTATTAAATATTTAAGGTAGATAGACAATTATTCCACTTACATATATTGTGATATACAAATTGGATGTAGAATTGACTCAATTTTATTGCCAAACATCCTTTTGTCTGCCCTTGTCATTGTGACGTTATAATTAAAAAAAAAAACATTTTGTAAGTCATTGTAAATGAATCTATAAAATACATGATTTGGTCTGTTTTTCAAAGCCTGATAAACTTGATAACAAAAATCGTATTTGTTTAATAAGAGAAAACTTGTTTTCAGATTTTTATTAGACTAATCCATTGTCCCGCATTCTTAATGTTTGATTCAAGTGTAAGTTTAAGATGACATTATCTGTAGTTTTGCAACATACTGAGACAGCATTATGTTTCACTATGGACAGAGATTTGACTTTGATCACGTTTGGGAAACCGCATTTTTTTTAATGTGAATTGATAAATAACTAAATACCGAAGTTAATGAATATTGATAACTATTCGTTTTAAAAATAAATAATTGCAACTGTTAATTCAAAATACAAAAAATACAGAAGTTGCATTAAAAAACAGTAAATTTCGTTATGCTGTACACGTCTTTCAAGGAGTAACCTCTCATCAGCAGCATTAAAATAATACAAAAGAAGGTAAAATATCAAAAAAGAGTTTCGTGTCCCACTCTGGTCTGTTTTTATAAACTCGGGAGTTTTAACGTTACGTATAAAAGAAAAGTAAATTCTGAATAAAGAAAATGACTTGGTTCAAAATAACGTGATACACATCAAGTCTAGCAAGCCCTGAAGACAACAGCAAGTTGTAATATATCAAGGGCGATGAGGAATCAAAATCAGAATATGGTGCAACTGTCATCAAGATCAGTCCGAGTGAAAAATCACCGAATGGTATTGATTCTCGTTCTTACATATATCGATAAATGATTTATACTTATCTTAACATCATATCTTCATGTTTGAATTGTTCCAGAACGTCCTTTTCGGCAAAAAAATTGTCACACTGTAACAGCCTACTTGTCGTCTGGTTTACCGCTTCCAACCTTCATTTTTCCGATGGTCAACTTCCCTTTTCTTTGTAGCAACATTCCAAAAGCACCAGCATATGGAGTTTACATCTCACATCTCATCCGCTACTCAAGGGCTTGTGGCCATTACAGTGACTTCCTTGATAGAGCACAGTTGCTTACAAATAGACTACTTAAATAAGGGTACGTTACCAAAAACTTAAAGTCATCACTACACAAGTTTTACGGTCGACATCACGATCTTGTGGATCGCTATGGGATATCTGTTTCCCAGATGACAACAGATCTTTCCCTCTGCAACTAAGTTTGTTTTTCCTCTATCGGATTTGACTTTACTACCAGATTTGACATGTTCAACACGGCGGGTGTCTTATAAGAAGCAGGAGATGCTTACTCTACCGGTACACCTGAGCTCACCCATGGCTTTTATTGGGTCCGTGTTGTTCATCTGTTTGTGTGTCTTCATTTTTCTTTTTTTGTCCCGTACTTAAGTGGTGTCCTTGTTTCTTAGTGTGTCCGATGTTGCCATTGTCCATGGATTGTTCGTTCTTTTGATTGACGGTTCGGTTCTCACTTATTTTACCGTTTGTAAATTCCTCAAACAACGGAACAGAACCGTAATCGGTTTTCGCGTATTTGACTTAATTATATATTGTATTCAGATGGGCTTTATTTTATTTTATTGGTAATTAGATTGCACAGTTGAAGTATTTTGACTGATTTGATGAAGGATTTACTGTTTTTTTGTTTAGAAAAAAGAGGCCCAAAGGGGGTTGTAAATGAAAAAAGAAGTATTTTAAAACTTTTTTTTTTGAGATGTCAGATTTTGATGCTAATTTTTTCTGTATGTTTCTTACAGCATGTTCAAACAAATAAATCAAACAAAATTCTTTTTAAATAAACAAGAGGCTCAAAAGGGGTATATAGTAAAAAAATGTTTGTAATTTTAAATTATTTTTCTGTAGGTACTTAAAACATTTAAATAGGTAAATCAATACCAACTTGATTTTTAAAGAGGCCAAAAGGGGGTATCAAAAACAAAACAAAAAGAACGAAGTTTGCAGGTAATTCAGACAGATTTTCTATGGGGTTGCTATGAAAGGAAATGCAGTAACTTTCATTTAAAATTTACTACTTAATATATGTATTGACAGATTTTGGTCTTCACCGCACATACTTCATTGAATAATAGACGTTTTTACGGATTGATTAAAGCGTTAGGCAAAAAAAATATTACTATAGTAGTTTACTTCATAAAAATTCACAACGGAAGTAATTTTCAATATGGATATATGTCTGTTCAAGGTTTCCTTATCCCATATTTTCTATACCTACCCTAACATATTTTATTAGTACTTTTTGACAAAACGCTAGTAAATATCATGTTTTGGGTTGAGCACTTTTGAAGTAAAATATATTCCAAATAAGTGTCTATATAAACATGATTTAAAAAAATAAAATGACTTTGCCTACAATGCTACCTACCTGCAACATGTACCTTATTTGTTCAAAGAATTTAAATTCAAACAAGCATATTTTTGGCCTTAGGTTAGTTACACATCTGGCAGTGGTAAAACATGACCCAGGTTTTATATATTTATTCAAAGTGCAATGGTGCAATGTCTGTATACAACATTTATTTTTAGAGTTCACGGTGGTAAAACAAAAGTAAAAGGAAGAATGTATTGTACGTAATGAACTGTTGACATGTACAATAAGGACATCATGAATATCAAACCATTTACTGTCATTCTATTGAAGATTTATCTCCATGAAGTTGTTAGCAACAGGAAAAAAATAACTTATTGTTTAGTATTGATGCATGTAATAGATCTAGGTGAGGTGAACAAAGTTTTTAATCATAAAATTTTGTATGTGTTCAAAATGGCAGGCTTTTGATCAAATGGTCCAAACACTTGAAATGGACTTGGAAAAATGGCTAATTTTGAAAACAAACCTTAAGTACCAACCTAATTTTTTGGAAGTAACTGTAAGCGCATACATTACAGTCGGAGATATACCATGATAAATTACAGTTATAGCCATATCACCTACAATGCCGAAATAACTTTTACTTTGTTCTTTTTGATTATTGAATTCAATATATATAGGATATATAGTTTGCAAGCGCGAATTCTTTAGTAACTTCCATTTGATTGAAATAAGACCTGACATATGTAATGATCATGGTGTGAAGGTAGTGTGAGGATGTGCATGCTATTTGTTTTTTATTGATTCACAAATTTTTTCAAGAGTCATTCCCTTAATGTCTTAGAAAACTCAGTTCAATATACAAGATCTATAGGGTACAATAAAACTTCGATAGCTCGAACGGTAATAACTGGAACCTGATGCTTCGAATTTTTTGGGATGTCCCTTTGTACATGTTTAAGCATAGTTCGACCTCGATATCTCAAACAGCCCTTTGGGTCGTATTGTATTCGTCGGTTCCTTGTGTGTTCGAGCCGTTAAAGTTCAACTGTATATGGTTTGCGAGCGTGCATTCTTCAACACCTTTCATGGGATTGAAATCAAACCTGACACATCTAATCTATATTATATGAAGGTGCATGTCATTTTTTTTATTTGGTGCATGAAAGAAATCGTCAAGCAGGAAAAGGGGGAGACATACGTTTTAGTTTGCTAAAACAACCTATCCCTATTTTTTTATAAATCAGTTTTATTAAGAGGTATAAATATTTAATCAAATTAGCAACGGATATTTATATATAAATCATATTAATTTATGGGCATTAATGTATAAATCATGTATTGTAATGGGCATTAATTCATATATATATTACACCCATTAAAAGGCATAAATATATACATCATGTCAAATAATTATAGATGGGCATTAATATATAAATCATGTACAGAAATGGGCATTGATATATAAATCATGTCAATTAATGGGCATTAATAAATAAATTAAGTCAAGTAATGGGCATTAATGCATAAATCATATAAAGTAATGGACATTAATGTATAAGCCATG
>MJUU01018603.1:35342-53092 GCA_002080025.1 Modiolus philippinarum
ATATATGTGACATCACTCCATAGTTTACGTAATACCAAGGTCCCCCGTTAAATCCATGGAAGGTCTGGAAAATGAAAGGACGTGAATTTAAATGAAATTTGTAAAATTCACTAAAAACCTTTGCACCATTTGAAATATAACACTTTCAACGTAATTGTTATGTTCTTGATGTTTTTAGCAAAATTAAACATGAACCAACAATTTCTGTTTATTTGTTATAACTATGAGTATATCGGAAGCTAATTCCAGTTGACAAATTGAATATTTAATTCAGATATCTCCCTTTTTTAAACAATGTTACCTAATCTTGGTCAAATAAACTCTTATTAACTACAATGCATCCAAAATAGCAGCCCATAAAAGTATTTACATGACTGCTGACACTTCAGATACATTTGTAATACTGAAAAGATTCTGAACCGAGATCTTCATTAAATACACCATTGGTCGAATTAGGGATTGAAATGTTCAATCAACAAAAAATAATAGATACATAAAAAAAAAAAAGAAAAATAAGTAAATTAAATAAAATTAAATAAAAAATGAAACTCCTATTCATTGAAAGCCCATCTAGCCTGTGCATCCACCGGTTATTATTAATAATCATGATCATGAAAACATCCCGATATTTATTTTGCGATTTATGTTTATAAAAGGAAAAAAGCAAAGTAACCATTTTACGAAAGTTGCACTTCACATAAGTTGTCGAAATGCGCATATGCAGAAAATAAATTCACAGTAACTTCGGTATTTAGTTATTTATTACCACTGGGTCGATGCCTCTGCTGGTGGACTGTTAGTCCCTGAGGGTATTCACCAGCCCAGTAGTCAGTACTTCGGTGCTGACCCGAAAGCCGATTTTATTCGAACCTTGCAATATCTAAATTTTTGTACATTTTATTGAAAACTAAGGAGTATCTCCCTCTTGCAAAGCTCTATCCTTAGCTGATTTTGGCTTTACATTTAAATCATATCGGGTATTTGTTCTCTATCAGTTTTCAATACATTTGATATTATGGTCTTCCAAACGTTTAGATTTTATCTGCACTGAAGAGACATAAGTTGTCGAAATGCGCATATGCAGAAAATAAATTCACAGTAACTTCGGTATTTAGTTATTTAGACAGGTTTAAATTTATGTAAATTCTAAAACTTAAGGTTTAATTCCCTCCATCGTAGTTTTGACCTTCATTTGAGATTACTTATTATTCGGATTTCGTTTGATTTTATGCATTTTAAACTTTTTAGAAATTATGGATTTCCTATGTTTGGGTTCTAGTGCTGCTGATGAGGAATTAATTTCCGAAATGGCCATACAGCTCATTAAAATTATTGCAATTGGTGTGAACATATGAGTTATGGTCTCATTTTCATTTACTCCATATCCTTTCGTAAAATATTAAATGAGAAAAATGCTTTTCTTTAATCAGGCCAGTCTGTGAGTATTGGGATACAGTAATTGATAACCCAAATCTTATTTTGGTAGATAAAATTGAAAACATTCATGTTAATCCAATGAGAATTATCATGTAAAAAACAAACTTAAAACCAAACAAAACCTTTATGACAATACAAAGTAGGGAGTACCTTCTTAGAGAAGAAAAAGCATCAATTTATTTTCTGGTCTATAATTAGAAACAGATATTTCTCATCCTCATTTTANTCGAAATTAACACGGTAGATATAATGTCGTGAAAGAAGAATTTAGAACTTAACGAACAAAGCATAGAAATGGGAACATTTAAAGAAAGAACATAAAATATAACAAATTGAGTTTTAGAAACAATAATATAAAATATAAACTGCAGAAGTCGGGATGAAATGTGAACATTTAAAGAAAGAATATAAAATATGATAAATTAATATCCTAGAATCTATAATATAAAATAAAGAAAATGCAGAATTATGGATAGGGAAAGTGAAAACAATAAAAAGAGAAGATAAAATTTACAGCATAGAATTTCTCTGGTGGCGGAAATACCCCTCCATAGATTTCAAAGCCGCAAATCGTTATTCTAGTATATTTTTATTGTTTTTCTTCAAATAAACTGTCAATTAAATAAATACTAAATACTAAAACCCAAGGTTTTGTAAGAGTACTTTATAGTGGTTGAAAAGTTACAGCTAACCTATGATAATAAAAAAACATTCTTTAATTTGGAAATGTAATGAAAACATGTTGATATGAATTCATCCTTAAAAAATGAATAAATTAATAAATAAATACCAAAGCTACTGTTAATTTATTTTCTGCATATGCGCATTTCGACAACTTATGTCTCTTTAGTGAATAACAACCCCCCCCCCAAAAAAAAAAAATTGGAAGTCCATTAACCGAAAAACATGTTCAAGTTGACAAAGAATAACAATATACCGAGTTACTGTTAATCTATTTTCTGCACATGCGCATTTTGACAACTTATGTCTCATCAGTGCAGATAAAACCAAAATATTTGGAAGTCCATTAACCAAAAAAGTGTAAAAGCTGATAGAGAACAAATAGCCAAAATGATCTAAATAGAAAAACCAAAATTCTGCTAAGGACAGAGCAAAGATGAGGGAGATACTCCTTAGTTTTAAATAAAATCGGTTTTGTAAATTTAGATATTACAAGTTTCAATAAAATCGGTTTTCGGGTCAGCATCGATGCCTAACAGTCCACCAGCAGAGGTATCGCCCAGTTGTAATAAATATCAAAATATCGAAGTTACTTTAATTTATTTTCTGCATATGTGCATTTCGACAACTTATGTCTCATCAGTGCAGATAAAACCAAAACATTTGGAAGTCCGTTAACCGAAAAAAGTGTAAAAGCTGATAGAGAACAAATAACAATATGATCTAAATAGAAAAGCCACAATTCAGCTAAGCACAGAGTTATGCACGAGGGACATACTCCTTAGTTTTAAATAAAGTCGGTTTTTGTAAATTTAGATTTTACAAGCTTCAATAAAATCGGATTTCGGGTCAGCACCGAAATACTGACTACTGGGTTGGGTTTGTGTGTATTTTGAGTATATTTTTAATTACATGTTTACAATTTACCAAAATGATCAAAATAGAAAAGCCAAATTTCAGCTAGGGACAGAGCTCGGCATGAGGGAGATACAATTTTGTAAAATTTAGACAACAATCGGTTTCGGGTCAGCATGGAAGTACTGACTTCTGGGTTGGTGAATACCCCCGGGGACTAACAGTCCACCAGCAGAGGCATACATCGGCAGACGAATACCAAAGCAAACAAGATGTGTTTGTGAAACACTATGCCCCCGGTAGCAACCATGTCTACAATACAAAATTAATGCTAAAACTGCAATTACTATAAATTAAGGTTAATAGACATTTGTACATAACCTCCATTAGATCTATCCATATATAGAATATCAAGCCTCTCTTGCAATCGTAATTATTAATGAACTAAAAGCAAAATCTTTATTTTGACCTTTTGGCCTCTTTGACCTTGATCTTTGACCTAACCTAATTAAAATTTGCAATATGGTGTTCAGCATTATATGCTCAATTTACAGGTCTAATATCAAGGTCCTATAACACCTGGTTGAAAAGATATGGGCAATGTCAAAGTTTTCAAATTTTCACTCCGTGACTTTGACCTTCGATCTGACCAAAATTTTGTTGGTGGATTTGCACCAAGCTCCGTTAGATCTATTCACATATAGAATATGTAGCCATTAGCAGTTGTAATTAATGAACTACAGCAAAATCTAGATTTTGACCTATTGGCCTCTGTGACCTTGACTTTACCTTACCTAAATGAAATTCAAAAAATGCTGTTCAGCTTCATATAACCAATATACAGGACAAATATGAAGGTACTATCTGGTTGGAAGCTTTATTAGATCTACTCACATATGGAATATCAAGCCTCTAGCAATTGTAATTGACGAGCTACAGCAAAATTTATACCCATGACCATGACCTTTGACCTGACTTAAGTGAAATTTGCATAATGCTGTTCAGCTTCATATGACCAATATACTCGCCAAATTTGAAGGTCCTTATTACATCTGGTAGAAAAGATATAGGCAATGTTAAAGATTTCGTTAAAGTTTTCAAATTTGCACTCAGTGACCCTGACTTTTGACCTGACCAAAATTTTTTGGTGGATTTGTATTCAGCTTTATTATATCCATTCACATATAGAATATCAACTATCTAGCAATTGTGATGAACGAGCTATAGTAAAATCTACATTTTGACCTTTTGACCTCTTTGACCTTGACCTTTGACCTGACCTTAGTGAAAATTGCATAATAGTGTTCAGTTTCACATGATTTATACACATAACATATATGAAGGTCCTATCACATCTGATTTAAAATCTATGAGCCAGGTTAAAGTTGCGGACAGACATACAGAAAGACAAGCCAAAAACAATATGCCGACGATTTTATACAAAATGCTTTGGTCAGAGTAGGTGTTTAGCAAGTCGGTTATAAACTCTGGATCTACTCAAAGATGTCCTCTTATTTGTGAAACCGTAACATCGCGTAATGATCTGTGAAAACGACTGTATATCTTTTTAGGGACAATCGCAACAAAAATTAATCGTTAACATAACCTATGTGCATAAGTTTTGAGACAGTAATTTCGCTCTGTTGACAAAATCGCTATACAAACTATAGGCACGGCAATATCGAATGATTTGTAAAATTAAGAGGCCATATGCTGACGTGTAAATAACTGAAATTAAAGGATTCTGTTAGCGTATTGTCTTTTTTCTAAAATAACCCATGTATGAACCTTCATTCATGCGGATAAAGAAACAAATCTTCTAAAAGGGGCACCATAGGATTCCCTACAAATTCTACAAATATGTTGTCAATTTAAACTTCCAGCATTGTGATGGCATCCTCCTCGTTATACTTTTTGTTGG
Organism: Modiolus philippinarum; assembly: GCA_002080025.1. Lineage (NCBI taxonomy): Eukaryota > Metazoa > Mollusca > Bivalvia > Mytilida > Modiolidae > Modiolus > Modiolus philippinarum. The sequence goes on from MJUU01018603.1 coordinate 40,237, forward strand.
AATCAGTGTGATGTGGAACCAAAAAGGCAAACAGAGATATGCCAATACGGTAGGCATATATTTCTAAAAAGCTATATTAAATACCTAAACCACAGGAACGAGAGGTTACATTGGAATTTGCCAATCTTTTTCTGGATTTGGTATCACTTGTCATAGTATCTTTGCAAGCATAGGATGCTGTAAAATACAAAAAAAAGAACAGATTTTTATGACATATATGTGACATCACTCCATAGTTTACGTAATACCAAGGTCCCCCATTAAATCCATGAAAGGTCTGGAAAATGAAAGGACGTGAATTTAAATGAAATTTGTAAAATTCACTTAAAACCTTTGCACCATTTGAAATATAACACTTTCAACGTAATTGTTATGTTCTTGATGTTTTTAGCAAAATTAAACATGAACCAACAATTTCTGTTTATTTGTTATAACTATGAGTATATCGGAGGCTAATTCCAGTTGACAAATTGAATATTTAATTCAGATATCTCCCTTTTTTAAACAATGTTACCTAATCTTGGTCAAATAAACTCTTATTAACTACAATGCATCCAAAATAGCAGCCCATAAAAGTATTTACATGACTGCTGACACTTCAGATACATTTTTAATACTGAAAAGATTCTGAACCGAGATCTTGATTAAATACACCATTGGTCGAATTCGGGATTGAAATGTTCAATCAACAAAAAATAATAGATAAATAAAAAAAAAGAAAAATAAGTAAATTAAATAAAATTAAATAAAAAATGAAACTCCTTTTCATTGAAAGCCCATCTAGCCTGTGCATCCACCGGTTATTATTAATAATCATGATCATGAAAACATCCCGATATTTATTTTGCAATTTATGTTTATAAAAGGAAAAAAAGCAAAGTTACCATTTTACGAAAGTTGCACTTCACATAAGTTGTCGAAATGCGCATATGCAGAAAATAAATTCACAGTAACTTCGGTATTTAGTTATTTGTTACCACTGGGTCGATGCCTCTGCTGGTGGACTGTTAGGTATTCACCAGCCCAGTAGTCAGTACTTCGGTGCTGACCCGAAAGCCGATTTTATTCGAACCTTGCAACATCTAAATTTTTGTACATTTTATTGAAAACTAAGGAGTATCTCCCTTTTCTTTAATCAGGCCAGTCTGTGAGTATTGGGATACAGTAATTGATAACCCAAATCTTATTTTGGTAGATAAAATTGAAAACATTCATGTTAATCCAATGAGAATTATCATGTAAAAAACAAACTTAAAACCAAACAAAACCTTTATGACAATACAAAGTAGGGAGTACCTTCTTAGAGAAGAAAAAGCATCAATTTATTTTCTGGTCTATAATTAGAAACAGCTATTACTACGGGCATTTCTCATTCTCATTTTAATGGAAAGATTTTTAAAAACTGTCAAAAACTTAAAAACAAATTATGCATATAACTGTCAATACTGGCAATATCTGAGTTCTAAAACGCTCAAGTGATCATAAAGCACTTCCGGATTGACCAGCATTTTGATGCAGTGACCGTCGTCGCATATTAAAAAATACTGAAGCCTCTTTAATGATGAAATGTATCCCAAGAATTTGATAGGCAAAATTGATAATTTGCATTCCCCAGTTGGGTGAGGTGATAGAAATTTTTTATAGCAGATCATAAAATTAGACTTTAAAGTTGGGTCATCGCTTTGATGTGTTACTTGGCAGACGTGTCACTTTGAGAAAATCATGTCGGCGCAAAAAGTGAACCTCAGTAAATAAAGAAAATTCACAAAACGTTATAATGGTCGACTATGGAAAATATTTAGTGGAGTATGACCTTTATGCACATATTAGACACAATACGCTGCTTTTGTTTGTCATAATTGACTTCAGCAATGTCTATCAATCACAATAAATAGGGAATAATACATGGCAAAATCCGTATCACATGGCATATCATCCCGAGTTACCAATATCAGCTCGAGGGCCTCTGGCCCGAGGGATGATATTGGTCGAGGGATGATACGGCATGTGATGCGGATTTTGCCATGTATTATACAGTTTATCATATATTTAAACAGAGGACTACTTTTAATCCCAAAAATACTGCCAAAAATTAAAATTGGTCAAAGGTAAAAAAGGTGGTTGGAATAAAATCTAACATGTAAAGGGAAAAAGTTTTGCTAGTTTTTTAAACTAATCCTTACAAAACAAAACAAAATCACCCCCAAAAAATTTTTGGTACCTACTAAAAATTTTTTTACCCCTCTCCCAAAAACTTTTTTTGTCCCCCCAAATTTTTTACTTCCATAATCACCCAAAAATGTTTTTTGTTACCTACCAAAAAATTTTACCCCCCAAAAAAATTTTTTTAACCCCCAAAATTGTTTTACCCCAAAATTTTTTTTAATAAATAAGTCGAAATTGAAAAAAAAAGTTTTTGGAAAAGGGCATGATACAGGGCTAGCCATGCGATAAAGGGTATGTGATAAAGGGTAAGCCATGCGATAAAGGGTATGACGTCATAGTGTGAATACGGAATGAAAGTCATGCACTGTATCACATATTCAAATCGTCTGTATTTATTACTAAACATATGATAAAACAATTATAATTTCACTTCTATACTCAATCAATGTGGAGATAACGGAACACAAAAGATAATATTGAACTCTAGAAAAGCCTCCTTGAATAAATAGAGATGTAATATAGCCAGAAGTTAACAGTCCATAACATATACCCAGTCTGATACCGCCATATCAGACTGCCTTGTTATGATATTACCATATCAGCCCGGTGGTATGGCTATTTCAGCCCGGTTGTAATAACAATTCTTAATGCGAACAACGGCAGTAGAATACCGAACGAACAAAGGAATGGAAAATCAAAGTCCAAAGACATGGCCAAAACGAGAACACAGAAAACAATGACGAAAGACAGATACAAAGCACAGAAAGAGAAATCACAACATTGAAAACAAAGGCATTCACAGTGTGAACTTCAGTGAAACTGAGAGTGACATCAGGTGTTTCGGAAGGGTTTGCATGTCTTGCTCTGTAAACAGCACCCGTCACTCTGTGAATGAGTCAATCCAGGAAAATGTCAAAATCGGTAGTCAAATCCGGGAGCTGAAAAATGTCCACTTTAATTTGGGATACTGACACGTCATATCTTTAAAAGGGATGATTTCTCTTTCTTTATAGTCAATTTTCCCCATCTCCACGGCGATGTTCTGCTAGCCCCTTATTACGAGGTTCCTCACTGTGTTGAAGACCGTACGGTGACCCCTAGATGCTTTGTTTTGGGTCGTTTTAACCTGGATATGGGATGTTGTCTCCTTGACATTTACCCCATTTCTTTTCTTTTTCATATTTCACAACTTGTTCGATATGAACGAGTATGTAGTAATGTTGTTATATGGAAGTATTTCAATTGAAGTTTCATATGTAAGAAGTCTTGATATTATAGTCAACGGAAATTAAGTCCTTGGCTAGCTGTCAGTAACTGGGGGCATTTGTCCGGAGAGTACCCGTGTGTATTGTCTTCATTTTTTACGTACTTCATTGTAAGGGTACTAGTCCTGATAAGTTGGACTTTTTTCTAGTTTGATTTTTACTGTGAGTCTTCTTGTGTATTTATTTTTGAGCCAGTCACCACATATAAGGGGAGGATTTGGATCAAAGAAAACGAGTTTAACCCCACCACTAATTTGCGCCTGTCCCAAGTCAGGAATATGTTGGACATCGGCTTGTCCTTGTCTTTTTAATAAAATTTTAGTTTCTTGATATTCAGGTAATTGGATATGGTTTGTTTCCATTGATGTATTCACTTTTTACCTTTTTTGGGGGCCATTTAGGGCTTGCTATATGGTGTAAGGTTCCTCACTGTGTTGAAGACCGTACGGTGACCCCTAGATGCTTTGTTTTGGGTCGTTTTAACCTGGATATGGGATGTTGTCTCCTTGACATTTACCCCATTACCTTTCTTTGTCATATTTATGGTGACGGCCATAGAATTTCATGAGGGATGAAATTAACATGGGTTAAACAAATCCCTGACTAAGAAGCTTTTGGGACAGTGTTTTTGCTCTGTTAAAAAAAACACTGTACAAACTACACGCTCGACAGTAACGAATCAGATGTGAAATGTACACTCCATAGGCTGGAGGAGTAGGTATATTGCTGCTAAGAAATATAAAGTTCACAATTGGGAAATTAAATCATCATGCTTGTCATATAGCTTAGATTTCAAACGTCCATCTTCGTCAATATAAAATAAAAGATCTAGGTATCTAGGTATCTGGAAGTATATAATAAACAGATTAAGACATAGCCTTTTCCATATCTTGGGAGTCTCGAGACGATGACCTTGCTGATATGGAAAAGGCCATGTATTAATCTCTATATATTAACCCCATATTGATCTCGTCGAAGTGTCATTGCCTTTATGATATTAGATAAAAATAACCTTGAAAATGCAAATCTTGTTAATTCACAATATCTCAATAATTTTAAAATGTTGTGTTAAATTCAGGACATTAAAGAGGGAAAAATTATATCACTTTGATAACACCAGATATTTAATAAATTATCATGAAAATGCAAGCTATTACCATGATAATTTGAATTATTAGTCTATTCTTGTTCTAAACATTTAAGTAAATGTTTCGAAATTTGACGAAATATTACTAATATAGCAAATACATATAAATTCGTATTTTCATATCTTAAGATATTTTTCCTACATTAACAGACATCATGTGGCTTTATCTATTTTTGACCAATTTCAGGTTGAGATATTTGGTATAAAGTAAATATTAGTGGCGGAACAGCAACATTATACACGTACTAATATTACAGTTATTCTCGTTTTTACAACCTACAATATATAAATAGTGTATTTCTGTACGAATTCAAAAAAGTAGTACCACCTGGTGTAGAAAATGGTAGCCCTAACGGTAAAAATATCTAAAAAAACGGAAGGGTGAAAAAAAAGTGGCAGTGAAAGCAACATCGCCGAAATAATGAAAGATTTTTATTACGAACTGACTATATCAACCCTTCTAAAAATTAATTAATAACACAACATGTTTGTACCCATCCCAAAACATTATATACTCTCCCTTTTTGCTGGAAAACTATCAAGCGAGCTTTTCTTTGGTTAAATGTTGCTTTTATTTTCATTTGACCACTGTACAATTCATTCGACCACACATGTATATTTGGTAATAGCCTAACGAGCAAAACTGACAAACAAAAGGGATTAAAATCGACGTTTTTACATTGCATTGATTTTATTTGACATAAAGTTTATAAAATAACGTACATCATAACGGGAACGGTAGAAAATATTATAGTTGTCGATTCGCACTTTGGTCAGAGTAGAGTGGGGAAAAGGTATATTCTTTGTAGTTTTCGTAGGAACTTAATTTCTTTGCAACAAATTCCTATAAGAACTTGCCCTTCATTCTTTTAATTAGGAACCTCTCTCGGGAAGATACATTCATACTGTCAATATCATTTGATACAAATAAATGATTAAATGACAAAATATCATTTGGTGTGCCTTCTTGAATGAATATTACACTTTCCAACGTTTCTCAAATTGATGCATTTTAGTACCTGGCGCAATTTTAGTTGCTATTATTAGCTGTCGACAAGTCACTGGAACATTATGAGGCAAGCGGAAAAGCCTCCAGTAATAAATGTTATCAAGCTCCGATGGAGCTGACACTCGAAAGCCCTGAAAATCTACACGTGGCAAAACTTCGTAGTCATTCAAAGAACTGCTGCATACGCTTGCATTTATCAAGTTATTCCGTAATACGTGAAAATAATCTGATTGTGTGATTTCGTATGCATGTCAATTTCTATAAATATATGCAATACACATGTCAAAGATAAACAAATGTTATTTTCATCTTTGACAAATTTCTGTGCGGCAGGCTCGTTGATCCGAGACGCAATATAAAAGAAACGAGTAAATTGATAAACATGCATATTGTTTTCAATTTAATATAACAACACCGTATTCAACTCTAGAAAATGAAGAAATATAAATTAAATACACAATGAATACGATTTTGAAAGAAACTTTCGCACTATATTTTATCGGAAGCACGAAGAGAGCTGTTTATAGGCTTGAAGCCTCACGTGATTTGTTCTTGTCATTTTAACAATTTTTTTCTTGTTATTTTAACTACTCTTCAGGCACTTTATCATGTTCATAGCTTTCGAGTTAATAAATTAGTATAAAATTATTAGCATCAGTAACAGCATGGAAAGTTTTCATTTTTCGCAAATGTTTTATGATAAAAGTATCTAAAAAGATTTATTACACAAAAATTCGCTGAAATAAATAGTAGTGTGTAGAGGAACGAAGGTCATGTAGGCCTGTCCAAATATAATCTTGATGATGTGCGTAATAGCCGTCATTCTGTATTTACTAGATAAACACATAAATTCAAAGAAAGTTAATAATTGTACAACTTACTAAATCAACTTATTTTCTTAAGCATGTAAATTCTCTTAAAGCTACAGATTAAAAAATTAATATATTTCACATTGCATACATAAGATGGATCTAGATTAATACATGTATCACAGCATTTTTGTCTAATGCAGAAATCGATTGACAAATATTGCCGTGTGAATATTATACTGTTTTAAGTCAACTTTTGAAATAAAAATGAGATAACAATACAAATAAGCTAATTTCATACTGTTCGATCTCCCTTTGATGAAATCACTCTACATTAGTGAGTTTTTGTAGGATTTTCGAATTATACATGCATCTCCATTGTCAATAAAAAAGCATGTACATCCGTTACAAAGTTGAACGCTGTAGATAACTTTTTTGTGTTTTAAAAGTAAGACATTGAAAATCAGAATGTTACAACAGCCAGAAGGTGGGTAATTATTTTTTCGTGTAATGAATAAACTTCATTTAAGGTAGATCGACACTAATACACGGCGCATTCGATTGGCGCATTTGTGTAACACGAATCGGATGCGGAATTGACTTGATTTTCAAGCCGGAATAATCCTGTATTGGCCTATTCCTTGTGACGTCAGAATAGATTGTCATACACTTTCCCGCCAATTAGCTCCCTTTACCCGTAAATATTGTCTATTACGTAAACTATATCAAATAACTTTCTTAATCGAACGGTGACATGTAGATTTTTTCAGCGTAACAGATATCTTAAGTATATATCTCTGAAATATCAAAAAATAAAAAAAATCTGTCTGATATTTATTTTATATGAAAGATAAACAATAAGCACGTTCTCACAGTTCCCTATATATTCTTTGTAAATATTGCTGAAAAATACTGAATTTGGCCTGATTTTCAAAGCTTGATTACAGGAAAAGATGATCGGTGACATATCATTTTTATTTTATTTTCGGAACATATAGGTAAAGACCTACAAAATATCTGAAAAGAAAAAAATTCTGTCTGATATTTTTATTAGGATCGAACTACCTTAACAGATTCATTTTACTCATTTGTGATGTAAAAATGCCGTTTAGATAACTTGATGCAACTTTCTGCCAGCAGTTCGGAAAAAAATCGCCCAAATCTTTAAATGGTTTTTTTCTCTGTTTCAGATGATTGAGATATACAACACTGTAATATTCACACGACCATATGTTTTTCATCTTCAATCATGTCTATCACGTGTATGACAAATCAAATAAAAGACCTAATCATACCTATAAGAATCTTAATTAATCCTGTCTAGTGAATTAAAATCACCAATCGAGCAACAGATATAAGACACCACATGTCTAAGTTATGTTTGACCTCACAAGGCATATACTACACAAAGTAAGGCAAAAAATGAAACAAGGTTAAACGTGCCATATCAGCTGTTAAAGGGCCCAGTATGAAACACCTTTATAGTATATAGGGTAAAATTTACATAATAAAAAAAAAAAATGTAGAAGAAAAATAGCTCAGAAATAATGCTCTATTACTGGTTATTCAGGTCTATCACCACATGTGTAATACCGTATTTGTATTTCTTCCGATTATTCTTATTCTTTCTTTTCTGCCGCCCATAGAGTAAAAGTGTCGGTACCGGCTTAGTTAGAGGACGAAGCCATTGACCTATAGAAAGAAAAAAAATATGAAAAAGAAAGGAAATGGGTTAAATGTCAAGGAGACAACATCCCATATCCAGGTTAAAACGACCCAAAACAAGACATCTAGGGGTCACCGTACGGTCTTCAACACAGTGAGGAAACTCACACCATATAACGGCCCTAAACGGCCCCAAAAAGGTAAAAAAGTGAATAAATCAATGGAAACAAACCACATCAAATAACCCGAATATCAAGAAACTAATATTTTATAACAAGACAAGGACAAGCCAATGACCAACATAATGTTATAGAATAGTCAAACCTTTTTCATCTCTTTTTTAATAAACTCTTTTATTTATGCCTAATTAATGGCATCTACCCAAAAATATGGTTCGATGGTCTTATATCACCAATTTATAAGGCTGATGACCCAAATGATACCTCAAATTACAGGGGTTTAACAATTTCAAGCTGTGTTGGAAAATTGTTTAATATTTTAAATAAAAGATTAGATTGTTTTTTTTAGAAAAACATAAATTGATCCATGAATCACAAATAGGTTTCTCAAAAGAAGCACGTACTGCTGATCATGTGTTTATTTTGAAAACACTCATTGATAAATATTGTAGTTCAAGTATGGTAGGTTATATGTGATATGTATGTTTTGTTGACTTTCGTAAAGCGTTTGATTGTGTTGTACATTCAGGTATGAAAATCAAGCTGCTCAATATGAATATTGGTACTCTGTTTTCTAATATTATTGTTGATATGTATAGAAACTCAACAGCTTGTATTAAAGTTGGAGACTTTCTCGCAAATTCTATAAAGATCAATCTTGTAGTAAGACAAGGGGATAATTTGAGCCCTTCTTTATTCTAAATTTTTATTAATGACTTTCCATCTTGTCTTGTTGGAGTGAGGATACAGTATCGTTGCAAGATAAATTGTTGAATTGTTTAATGTTTGCTGACGATCTTATTTTAATATCAACATCAGCAAATGGTCTTCAAGAAAGACTTGATAAACTTGAAAAGTATTGTGCAGATTGGTGTTTAAAAAAAGTAAATATTTAAAAAAAATATATTACTTTCAACAAGGCAGGTAGGAAAATTCACCTTAAATTAACTTTTCGTGTGTCATCTTATAAATAGCTATGTACACTTTTTGTGCTTCTGGAAGCTTTAATGTTTCCAAAAACGAACTTTATAAAAAAGCTTTAAAAGCATTTTATAAGTTAGAGAAATATTTTCTTAGTGTTGGGCCTTCTATTTAAACTTGTATGCATCTGTTTGATCATACAATTAAACCCATTCTTTTATATAATTCTAAAATATGGGGTAGTTTCAATGTTAAAATTAAAAAATTATGTAAGGACAATTTTGATCCTGAAACAGTTTTCAAAAATCTTCAATGTGAGAAGTTCCCTCTTAAATTTTCAAAATTGGAATTTGGTGTGAACAAAAGAAGTGTTAATTTTTCAGTGTTGTCTGAACTTGGTAGGTTTCCACTGCATTTTGATGTTATAATCCTTAATGAGTTATTGGTAGACATTAGAAAACCCTGATTTTAAGTTTCTTTTACTTAAAGATGCATATAATTGCAGCAAATCAATTCATGAAAGCAACAGATTTTCATGGTATTCAATGATAAATAAGATATTACATTATTTATGTATTAGCACCAACTGTATACATTTTGGACATTATAAATTTAAACAATGTATAAAGAGACAAATCTTTAGTGCTTATAAGAATCAGTGGCATATTTGAAGATGGAAAGTTACGAACATATTTCAAGTTAAAACACAACTTTGGTTTTGAAGATTATTTAGAAAATGTTAAGAATTTTGAAATTAGGAGAGATCCGTTTGTAAACTAAGGATCTCATCCCATAAATAAATGATTGAAATTGGATGTTACTTAAAAATTGATAAGAATGCTCCTTTCAAAAAATAAATGTAATTCTGGACAAGTAGAAGATAAGATCCATTTTTTAATAAATTGTAATAAATTTGAAGAAAAGCGAAAAATTTATTTGACACAGTCAATAAAAAAGTTAAAAACTTTATAAATCTTAATAGTGAGCACAAATTTATATATCTAATGATATCAGTAAATTCAAAAATTTTAAATGCAGTTGGATAATATGTAACATTTTGCTATTTACTTTATATGCTTAAAATTTTATCACACTATCTCATTATATATATATGTTTCTCTACTATGTAATCAATTATTTCTTTTCCTTTTTTTGTATATGCTCATTTTGCTCTATGTGGGCAAGTGATTTGATAAATGAAATATGTTCTATGTTCTATTTCTGACAGGCACAAAAAATACGATGGACTTAAACTCGTTTTCTTGGATCCAAACCCTCACCCTATATGTGGTGAATGGCTAAAAAATCAATACACAAAAAGACTCAGAGTTAAAAATCCAATGTTCAGTACAATAAGTTCGACCAAAGGTCAGGGTCAAAGGTTGAGTTCCTTAGCAACAACGTTATTTGCCATAAAAATCTCAAGCAACCTTTCCAAAAAGTATTGTAATGTAGTAAAGTTATTATTCTTTTATCTCCCCCTCCTTTGCCAGAAAATGTGTCAAGACATATAAATTCAATACTTGGTATCCTTAATCGGCTTAGTAAGGGGACGAAGCTATTGAACCTTCTATTTGAAGTAGCGGAGTGATCTGCCCTGGAACCAAAACCTTGTTATCGTAACAACTCGTAAATAGTAAAAGATAGTCGATGAAGAGTAATGGGAAAAATGTTATGTAGGTCATGACAAAACTTCGTTACATTATGACGGGAAAACTGTGGTACACTTTTTTCGAGTTATTGCCCCTTAAAGATTTTCACTCTCCGTAACAATTGGTTTCTCAAAAACCGTTAGTAATAGAAACCTTGGACAGTCACCATTGTTCATCATTGTCACAGGGTACTTGAAATGTCAAGATCAAAAGTTATCGTTCAAGGTCACCGCTGAACTTTGATCTTGTTATCGCAATAAATCGTAAACCGTAATAGATGGCTGATAAAAAGAAATGGGGAAAATGATCATTTTCACAAGTCACAATATTGTTACATTTGGTCCAAAAATATTCGAGGACTCTTTCTTCGAGTTATTTATCTTTGAAAGATTTTGAGTTTCCGTCAATGCTTAATACTTCTAACAGTTAGTTGCAGATACATGGAACCTGCATCATTGCCGATGGCAAGACTCACCCTTCAAAAAAGACTGGTCAAAGGAAAAAGTGCGGTATACTTTTTTCAAATTGTTGCCTCCTTTAAAATTTCCATTTTCTCAGAAACCGTAATTTGTATATACCTGGGACCTTCACCAGTGTTCATTACTATCATAGGGTATTTAAAAAACTGTCAAGGTCACCAATGACCTTTCACCTTGTTATCACAATAACTCGTAGACCTTTATAGATGGCTGATAACATGTGATAAAGAAAATGTTTATCTCACAAGACGCAACTTTGTTACATTTAGTCCGAAAAGATTCGACGACGCTTTTTGAGTTATTTCCCTTTGAGAAATTTTGAGTTTTCGTAAATGCTTAATACTTCTAAACAGTTATTTATAGATATCTGGAACCTGCACCATTGATAAATTTAAAATTGGCCTTCAAAATAAGCTCAAGATCAAAGGTCAGTTTTGGACTTTGACCTTTGACCCTGAACCTTGTTATTATTTAAGCTCAGAAACCATACTAAATAGCTTATTAAGTATAACTGCAAAAATGTGTAAGAATATCAATGCCTATATTTGTTTCATTTCGTCTGAACCTCTTCTATGATTCCCCGAGAGTTGTTGCCCTTGCTTCGTTTCCGAAGATTTTCAAAGTAATCAGTTAGAAGAGACCTTCAATTTGAGCCCAAGGTCAAAGGTCATCAAGGTCACAGTTCAAAGTCACAGTCAAAACTTGGTGTTTTTATAGTAAAAACTCTTTAACGACAAGAGATAGCTAATTAAATGTGTAAGACTCAGATCAATGTCCGGACTCAAATCGATGTTCGATTCTCAGATCGACGTCCAATGACAACATATTCTCAGATCGAGGTCCAGTTGAATGAATTTCTCAAATCGACGTCTAATTACATTCTCAGATCTATGTCCGATTTAAATCGACGTCCATATCTTCTTTCAACCATATATAAAAACGGTTTTAATCTATAAACATCATGGTTATACCCGTACCCAAAAATGGAATTGAATGAGTAATAAAATAATGAGCTTATTATATAGAAAATGAGTGCAGAAGGCGTTATTAGGTGTATGTTAAATGCTGTTTATAGGCGTTGTATTAGATATTTTGTCTTAAACATTACAAATAATCTTTGTGCAAGTGTTCATAATTGAATTCACCTTTCATAATTTGTTCCGTCTGGTGTCACCACTGCACTATCGGGTTTTGTTCTGTGACGTCGTGATACCGGGAAAATACACGCACAATAAACAATTTTTGAACATGCGTGAAATACAACCTTTCCCGCGAGTTACTTGATAGTGCAGCAGCGACACCAATCGGTAAAAGCAGGATGGTGAATTCCATTGAAACCACCAGCCTTCGACATTCAGCACCCAACAAGTCTATTCTGACAATTAAAAAGTGCTATTCCAAAATGAATCATACAAAGCTTGTGATAAACATAATTTTTTTTCAGAGAAAATTTTTTGAAAAATACTCTTTTAATGGGACCCAAGTGTAAAAATTTGATTTTAAGAGGTTGAGGAATGGCCATTTTATAAATGAAAAATGCCAGTAGCAAAATCACTATAGCCCC
>MJUU01018603.1:54698-66570 GCA_002080025.1 Modiolus philippinarum
CACAATGTTTTCATAAATTTTTTATCGTTTCCGAGATATCGCGATAACAAAATTTCGAATGGCGGCCATTTTGAAAATGGCTGACGAAAAATTTTTTTGACCACAGATTTGTAATCAGGACCATTAAGGCTACCTGGAAACCAAATTTCATCAAAATCGGATAACTTTAAGAAATTTGCATATTTAGGGGTCAAAAACGCGTAACCGGGGTCGCGACTCAAAATTTTTTTTTCGCATAACGAAACATCCTGAGGATGAATCCAACATTTTCCTCACATCAGAATTTTGATATCCGTTACGGTTACGGAGCAAACATGATAACAAGGTTTTCGGTCTTCGGGGAGATAACTCCGTTACTAAAAATAGATCGGTTTCACAGGGTCAGTGGCTTCGACCCCTCACTAAGCCGAATAGTATGACCAAGTATCGAATTGATATGTCGCGACACTTTTACTCTTTTGGCCGCGGAAAAAAAAAGAATAATAATAATAATAATAATCAGAAGAAATACAGTAAGGTCTTTCACATGTGGTGAAAGACCTTAAAAACAAAACAAAAAATATTGTATCTTTTATAATTACCGATATACGAAAATTTGTTCCGAATTGACCAACACCCACACACCAAAATATTACATCTCATCCTCCATGTAGGGCGGGATATAATATATAATTCCAAGCTTAAATTAGTAGGTAAAAAATTAATCAGATATACACACAAACGGTAAATAACCCCGTACAACTATAATAAAGGGGCATGGTGCATATTCTCTATATTTCGTTAGTTAACGTGTACTTGTTCATGTGAAAATGTTTGCACTATTAAAATTTTACATTTTGCTTTCTTGCTTTATAATCTTTTTTATTATTCTATCCATTTTCATTAATGCAAAAATCTCCCGATCCGATTTGCCAAGTTTCCATGCAATCAACTCAATTGTTGCTTTGTTTGTTATCATTGATATATTGTCTTTTTGTTCTCCTTGTCGTGCAATGGACGACAGTGTTTGTTAGAGTAATTCGCCTTGTATTTTATGTGTTTGATCACAAGAAAAAAAAAGATAAGCATTGCTCTATTGTTTGGTCTTGCCGGTGTGTTTGTAGAGATTTTGTCCCAAGTCTATTTACTCCATATCCTTGCATTGTTTATGCACGACCGTACAGGGATTGATCCTGACCTAGAAAGAAAACTTTTGTCATGCCCCCGCTGCTAGGCGGTGGGGGCATTAAGGTTTACCCTGATCCGTACGTCCATACGTCCATCTTTTTGGTTTCCGGATGATAACTTGAGTATCCTTCATCACATCAAAACCAGACTTAGTCACATCCTTACTTATCACCCAAGACAGAACCCTATTGATTTTCAGCTTGGTACCCATAAGGTCAAGATCACAGTTGCTAAAAATAGACTAAAATTTCAATAAAATTTTGGTTTCCGGATGATAACTTGAGTATCCTGCATCGGATCAAAACCAAACTTGGCCCAAGGTCAAGGTCACAGTTGCTAAAAATAGACTAAAATTTCAATAAAATTTTGGTTTCCGGATGATAACTTGAGTATAATACATCAGATCAAAACCAAACTTGGTCTTATGCTTGCTTATCACCCAAGACGAAACCCTATCGATTTCCGGGTTGGTACCCCAATGTCAAGGTCACAGTTGCTAAAAATAGACTAAAATGTCAATAAAATTGGTTTCCGGATGATAACTAGATATACTACATCGGATCAAAACCAAACTTGGTCACGTGCTTGCTTATCACCTAATACAAAAGCATATTGATTTCCTGGATGGTAGCACCAAGGTCAAGGTCACAGTTGCTAAAAATAGACTAAAATTTCAATAAAATTTTGGTTTCCGAACGATTACTTGAGTATTCTGCATCTGATCAAAACCAAACTTGGGCACTTACTTACTTATCACTATAGACATAAATCCATAGATTTTAGCGTTGATTCCCCCAAGGTCAAGGTCACAGTTGCTAAAAATAGATTAGTATTACATATAAGACTGTTTCTCAAATTATTTGTTGGAACTACACATTATATCAAAACCAAACCAGTTCCAGTGCCTATTTATCACAGGAGAAAGATCCTTTTTATAATTATTTGATACATATATAGTACATAGTTATGCCTTTAATAATTTAAGGGTTTCGATTGCAAGGAGGCGGGGGCATCCGTGTCCCATGGACACATTCTTCCATTTTTTACTATCAAATATGAATCTCGGAGAAAATCCCGAGATTCATATTTGATAATAAAAAAAAAAATCTTTCCAGGCGGGGAGGAAGTCCCTGTGACATCAGTGAATTCATTACTTTATGATAAAAATGACGTCATGAGTAGTCGATTTGGGAAAGTGAAAGAAAGGACGTCGATTTGTTAATGGACGTCAATTCCAGAATCTACATGAAAGGACGTTGATTTGGAGGATTTACTATTGTGACGTGTATGATGGGCATCAATTTGAGAATCAGACGTCGATTTAAGACCGGACGTCGATCTGAGACCTACAAATTGTATTGGAGAAAATGTGAGTATCATCAGAATCTATACTTGGTACATTGGGCCGAACATAATTGGACCACTAGGCCGATTCTGCTAATAATAAAAAAAACAACGAATGATAGGAAGAAACTTGTTCAGAACAATACGGCCAACTAAATGAGTTAAAGTTCTAAGGTCAGGGTCCCCAGCAACAACGTTATACGCCTGAAAAGTCCTTAGCAACCATATCAAACAGTTTTGTAGTGTTTTAAAAAGGAAATAAATGACATTGTCATCCAGAAGTTACTTTGTTTTTAAATGCCCGCCGTTAAAATGTTTGTTATAAGAATATCTCCAATACGATAAAAGAATTTATGAGTACATTATTTTGGAAAAATACACCTCCCAGAGAGTAGTTGAAATAAAAGGGACAACAGGAAACACCTACAATGGCTGAAAATTATAATTACACGCCACAATCTGCTAGGAAACTACTCAGGAAAAACACAAATTAGACAAAAGACAAACGTAACGGAACGATAGGAACTCGGGACAGCCGGACTTGATACCGGCACTAGCAAAAGCCAGCGGTAGGGTTAAACCGATTTATGGGTACCAAAACCTTCCCTTTATCTCTCCCGGGTCCCTATAGTTAAGTAAGCATACGAATAAAACCCAATACAGGTAGACTACTAACTCCATGACCGCAATCTTGAAAGGAGAGAATACAATACGTAATTTTGTAAGATGGGTCAAGGGGTGCTCGCCGCTAAACTGCCGGCTTGCTAAAGGAGCCTAGTCTGCTGGTAAAACACTGCCGCACTACGGAAGAAAAATCAAACTCAAAACTTCCCGCAGGATTTGGTAAAGAATCATCATATATTTCAGTAGACATCGACAGTATCAATGAGAGGCCAGTATGTATTTAAAATTATCAGATCACTAGATCTCAAAGCTAATTTAACGGATGCAAGCAGAGTATCTTGTCAATATCCCCTATTACGTAAAGAATGTAAGTTACGGCCCAGCTTTTGTGGATTTTTAATCAGTTTCCGGCATTTTTTAACAACATTACTGTAAAAACGAGGATAAGAAATGCCCTTAGTAATAAGCTGTTTGCGAGTAACGCCATATTTAGATATTAAATATTCATATCTGTTATAAAACTTCTTAAAGGTATTCAACAACTTCTGAAATGTTAAAGTTTGGCTGTGAAAGTAAGGTTACGTTCATTAAAATCGTCAAGAGTAGAACAAACACGTGCGAATCGTACAAGTTAAGAAATGAACAACCTATATGATGGAGCTTGTAGGATGTCGCCGTCAAGAAAAGGGAAATTAGTTATAGTGAAATGAAAATCATCCCTTTTATCCTATATTTTAGTTTTTATTTTACCAGCGTCAATCATGATGGTTAGATCCAGAAAAGGGCAGTATTATGAATCATTGTTACCCATTTCACGTTTCTGAAAGTGTTTTTTACATGATTTTTTTTTAAAATTTACAGAAAATATGAGAAAGTATATATAAAAGTAATTAGCAATTTTTATTTATTTGAGTCATTGCATTAGCCAGGGCCTCCCACAAAGTGGATGTAAAGTTGGATTTTTTGGATGCAAATTTAGTTTTGATTTCTTATAAATATAATTTTCAAACCAAAATAAACATAAATAAAAATTTCATAAATTTTTGAAAAAGAAATTGCCGTTCGCAATAGACATTGAAGAAATGATTCATAAAATGACAACAACAAATGGATTTAACTGTATATGAATTGTTCAGTGCTGTCAAGTCTCGAAGGAAAACTTAGCTGTAACAAAGCTGTATAATTTGTAGTTGCTGAGTAAACGATTTATATTTCTGTTTTCATTTCTGGAAGTTAATTAATTTTTATAAAACAAGCATTTTTTTTATTCTGAGTTCACCAGTCCAATAGTACGACTTGTCTGACAGGAAAATTTACCTAGTAATGCATAGAAATTATCTGTTTTATCAAAATTCAAACCCCTTCAAAAATACTACGGCTTCATTCCGTACATAGCACTCCGTAAATGTCCTTAGTACTGGATTTGGCTTCTTATTTCGATATTTTTGGTAATGAGTACTTCTTATTTTGACCATTTTTGGATTATGGCTTTCCATATTATTTGATTTTAATGCTGCTGATGAGAGGCTACTTTTTGAAACACATGTACTGCATAAGTAAATTTACTGTTTAATATGCAACTTCGGTATTTTTGTACTTTGAAACCATTGGACCGATGTCACTGCTGGTGAACCAGAGGTCCCCAAGGGTATTTACCAGTCCAATAGTCCGACTTGTCTGACAGGAAACTTTACCTAGCAATTCATAGAAATTATGTTTTATCAAAATACTAACCCTTCAAAATACTACGGCTTCATTCCGTATATAGCACTCAGTGGATGTCCTTAGTACTGGATTTGGCTTCCTATTTCAATATTTTTGGTAATGAGTACTTCTTATTTTGACCATTGTTGGGTTATTGATTTCCATATTATTTGATTTTAATGCTGCTGATGAGATGTTACTCCTTGAGACACGTGTACAGCATAACCAAATTTACTGTTTAATAGGCAACTTCGGTATTTTTGTATTTCTTCATGTCTGCATCTGTTTGCTGTTTGGCCTTTAACCATTCAGCTTAAGAAGCTTTGAAGGGAAGACATGTCATGTGCAGTGTACAAAGTGCTTTAATTTTTTTGCTGTAATTTTGCTTGCTCAGTTGTGTGCTCTATTCAACCTCAATGTTTATTCTTCAAAAATTTGTCATCATTATTACTCTGGAAAAAATCACAAGCAAAAATACCTCAACGCTTGATCTCACTAAACATTGTCTCATGACAACTGTAGTAAGTAGGCAATACATTTATACTGAAATCTTTGATCCCTCTGATGTATACATGGTCAATCAAGTTACCTCCTTCTGAAGTTGGTTTTGTCACAAACTGTCTAAAACGTAGAGATTCCATATAATTCTGGACAGTTGTCTCGCCTTTCAAACGATTTTGCTTGAAATTACCCAAAATAATAATCGTATTTGCCAATTAAGTTTTGAATCAAATTACTGAAATTTTCCATTAAGTCCTGAAGCTGATATTTTTACCCCTGAAAATTGTGACAACCATTTATTCTTAATTGATTAATTTGAACACATAGCACTCCAGATTTTTTAATGACAGATGAACATTTTCAAACAGAGAAGCAGCTTTAAAACACTCCTACACCTCTATGATGCATTTGCTTTAAAACCCTTTACATCTCTTTTTTTGTATTGTATGCCCCCAATCTGGAAATGTTAACCAATGCAAATCCTTCAAGACTGCAATTCATATCTTTTTGAAGCCACATTTCTGTCATGTATAAGATGAAGAACAACAATAAAAGCGTTGTTCCTTTGCTTGATTTTACCATGTATTTGAAGAGACTTTGTCTCATGTGCATTTACTCAATATCCTTTCATTCACCCGGACCTGGGGTCAATTACTTTGAAATGTAATTAATAAAATTACAATTACAATTACAACATATTCTCTGTTGTAATAAATCAAATTACAATTACTATAGGAAAGTAATTAATTAAATTACAACTTACATTTGAATTTTACACTTCATATGATATGTGAATTATGAAACAAACTTTTTAGAGTGACAACCAAGGACAATTTCAAACAAGCAATTTTGATTGGGTAACTGATATTTTGGGTCTTCTAAAAATATTTCCATTAACTTTTTAAAATTTTGGCTCTGAACTATAGATCATGGTAATAAGTCTTTAGCAATAAACAAATGACTGCATCTGTTATCTATCCTTGTATAGGGTCCAAACTGGAATATTGCTTAGTTTATGTGGCTTGGTATATAGTGTGAGGTTCCTCGTTGTGTTGAAGACCGTACGGTGACCCCTAGCTGCTTTGTTTTGGGTTGTTTTAACCTGGAGATGGGATGTTGTCTCCTTGTAATTTACCCCATTTCCTTTCTTTTAACAATGTTGACGCATTCTTTATTTTAGAATCAATACAGTTGGTATACAAGAAAACGTAATTTTCTATATATATATATTTATATACATATATAGCATATGTGAATTCTATGGCTTTGAGTAGGTGCATGTATTTATTTCTTTCAAAATTAAAAAAATATCAAATTTCAAATAATCATGTTAAAACACTATTCATGTATTTGCAGATATTTTTCCAACACTAAACCATTTCATATATTTATCCATTTTATTATTTAAAATAAATAAAGAAATTAACATAAGATGACAAGTGTACTCTGCTTTTCCTAATCAAATGTAGTTTGGTTAATACATCAATTAAGACCTTTAATTTATGAAATTTTGTTTTGATAGGTAAAATTTAATTGTTGGTTCTATATTAGTATGTTTATACAGCCTTTACACATTTACCTTTGAGTACAGGAAATGTTAATTAATAAATAAAATAATATCTCTCTTAATTTACTTACTATGCCCATAAAAACAATTCATGTGTATTGAGTGAGTATAGGTGGAATTATAATATATAATTTGAAAAATGATTGATGTTTAGGAAATTTGAACCTGGCAATGAATATTAAAATGAAAAAAATGTTTCAAAGCATTTTTATACAAAAAAAAGACAAGTACCAGTACACATGGGTAAATCAGATTCAAAATAGTCACATGGTATAAGCCAATAAAAATGTAAGGAAACCAAATTCTTGCATTAAAAGTACTATTTGTAAAAATTATGAAATAAAATTAATTAGGGGTGTACCTGCAAAGTAATATATTGGAATGTCTCAACAATTTCACTTGAAATTCAAATCTTCTGGTTCATATCACCTAACAGATCATCTTATTTTGGGCTTACTTTTTATTAACCCTCATATGAGTAACAAACCTTTGCTAGTCCCAGTTCTGATCCGAAGGCAGCATGTATTTAAAACTTTAATTTTGGACCATAAATACAAATTTAGGATAGTCCTTAAACTAAAGCCCAATTTACATGCACAGTTTTACATGCATGTGTATTTTAACATAGGTATGCAAATTTGCACTGGTGTGCAATTACTACATGTAAACGCAACTGCATACGTGTGTAAACTTAACAAAGGGTGTAAATTTGCATGAGGTCGGGGACAAGTGTAAATGTATATTTGCACATGTGTAAATTTACACGGTATGTATTTTGCGCATGTAAATGCAAACTTAAAAATGCACACTGTGCAAAATACTGTTCCTGTCTATGAAATGGAGGAAAACGGTCTTGCAACTTGATTTAAATCATGAAATTTATGCACACACACTGAACTATGATTTCTATAAAATTCAGACTTCTCTGACAATTTTGTCTGATTTTGCGTTTTTTGCTTATTATAGTGGGAGTTGGGCTCTGATTGAAAAAATAAAAAAGATACAATACAACTTTATGTTTTTCTATCATTCTAAAAGTTTCGAAGATTTAATGAAAACTTTTATTTTTTTACATGTTTTTCGGTCCTTTTCACGTCTTATAATAAGCTTTTTAAATTAAAATACACACCTCAGATAAAATGCATGTAAATGAATAGCAAATATACTTTTACATACACTTGTGTAAATCTTGTGCATGTAAATGGGGCTTAAGTAAATTAACATTGTCATTTGTAAATACATATACATGTATTATTATTAGTATTTTAAAATAAGTTGAAAAAGTAAGCAGAAATATGATGTGAAACGAGAAAAATATCAAAAACATTTTCTATCTTTGGTCTAGATGTTATTTAAAACAGATGTCTGATGTATATTTATGCAAAGAAATACATGTAAATCAAACTTGTTCACATTTAATTGAAAAGTAATTGAAAAAGTAATTGTAATTACATGGTTTTTCAGCCCTGTAATTAATTAAATTACAATTACATGTAATTGAATTTTTTCTCAATTACACATTACATTCAATTACACCAGAAAATGTAATTAATTACAGTCAATTACAATTACATTTTTCAGTTACCCCAGGTCTGCATTCACCATTTTTGACTGGAGTTTGTCTCTCCTACAGTGTGGAGTCCGGAAAAAGATTCCTCGTGCGAGAGATGAATGCTGTCTATATATTTCAGTTATGGTGTACTTGTTCGTGAGAGAATTTCTCATATGAATATATACTATCATACTTTAAAATTTTTGTATTTATTTTTGTAATCGGAAATGAAATTCGGACCACCTGTTTAAAGTGCCCACATCTCTCTATTTTATAATGCAAAGTTTTCTTACAATCGACTTGATAAGTGCCATGTGTTCGTCTATATGCTGTAAACGTCCACTAGCTTAAGACAATAGTGCTTTTTTGTCGGGCAACGGATGACAGTGATTGTTAGAGCACTTTACCAGTTTAATAAATGTTTGCTGACAATCCCAAATCCATGACCAGAAAAGACATGGATGTAGCATTGGTCGACAATCAGCAAAGAATTCAGCTCAAACCGGTGCTTGGGACCGCCTTGAACTTACCATGAGGTATGAGCAAGCTCATCATTGAAGGGCCTCAGGGTGACTTCAAGATGAAAAACGACAACAAGAGCGTTGTTCCTTTGCTTGATTTTAGCATGTTTTTGTATAGACTTTGTCTCAGGTGCATTTACTCAATATCCTTTCATTCACCATATGAAATCAACATCCTCAATAACAGACTTTCCTTTATATTCAATATATAGCAATACATCGCCATACGAATACGGAAACAAGAATGAGGAAAGGGGGATTTCAAAAATCATAAATCCAAAATCACGGCAATTCAAATCTCTCTCTTCCTTTTGGGATATGCTATCAAAAACATCTGGATCACAATAAATCTTTCATTTCATCTTGTTCTCATGTATGTCTTTGATGTATAATCAATCCAGGGAAGTTACTCGACTCAAAGCAGCAAAGGCCTCTCCACAAGAGAAGCATTTGCTAAGATCCAAAAAAAAAAAAATTTAACAGCAAACCCTTGTACTTTGTGTATTGTACATGTACAGGAAAACTTAAGATGAAACTGCTTTGTATTTCCATTTCCTTTAACATCCTCTACATGTATTCCCATTGATAGTATTTTGTGCCGTAGCATTTTTGCCGACATTTATATTATCAAAGTGTGTGAATATTAGTTGTGGCAATGTGTTTAGACATTTCTGAACTATTTCTTTTACTGTTCCCATTACGCCATTGACTAATCCATATTTGGTATCAAGATATTTTGTTAAAATATCCCTTGCACCTTTTGCTAGTAGCATATTCACTGTCACTTCTTTGTTGCATTATTTCATCAAGTTTTACAACCTCAAACAACTGAACAACTGATTCCATTTAGCATTACTCGGGGGGGGGGGGGGGGNGTAAGAAGTATCATCAACATAGAGTTTGTCTGACTTTCTACTCTTAACTGGTGGTAACTGATAGAAATCTCCAGCAACAATGACTGACACTTCTCAAATAATTTGCCTTCTGCCATTTTCTTAATTTATCGCAATTTTACATGAATAAAAAAAGAAGTATTTTATTAACCGTTGGAATTTCATCAATAAAAATGACTTGCAGGGATTCAACTTTTGATATCAAGGTGTTAATTTTGTCCTCACTTAAAACAGCATGATCAATAGACATATTTTGGTAGATGACATGTTGAACGCAACAGTACCAGTAAGAGCAGACAGAATGACAGTTATATCTTCAGGGTTGTCTTTCTTAGTAGACAAAATTCTCGATATTTTGTGAAACAAACATTTTATCAAAAGACTCTTGACTCAGCCTCCTCCGGTAATGAGAAGATGAACAGGTTCAACATGTTCCCCATCAGTTTTCTGCGAAACCGATTTCTTTGCTTAATATTCAAGCTTCTAAGAGATGGAATAATTTCATTTCGTGAGAAAGTCGTACTAGTTAGAAGATTAGAGTTTTTGGAGTGTCGCACGGGTTGAGGTCTGGTACTGATTAATCACATATACTTTCCTCAAAAACTGCTGATAAAGTGCCTGCTAATTAGACATGCCTTTACATTTCAGTATCTGGACATTACTGAGCCCATGCATCCTCTTGATATCAATTTGGTCTAAATCTCTCTCTGCATGTTCTGAACCTTGTAAACTTTTACATAAAATGCTTTCTGTAGTTTTCTAAAACCACTGCTATAAAATTCTTCAAAAGTTTCAAAATGTGAGGGTTTCAATTGTTGTTCTATACGGTTAGGTAAAAAAAACAATTGAATCATACTTTGGTAATATTTTTCTGGGGATGCATCTATTGAAAATTTGGAATATCTGATAACAGGGTCAGTCCTTTTACGTACATTTCCAAGATCATTACCTAGTTTGAATGTTCAATGATCATTCAACATTTTTAGTACTGGTGACTTTGCCAAAACGTTAAAATTGGAGCTGAATTCGACTAAGTACATTTTTTAAAATGTTTCTGTTCTTGATCTTTCTTTGTATCGGTCAACAATGCTCCATTATCACTTTTTACCATCAAGTTAACGTTCTGACGTCCGTGTAGATCTTTCAAACTCCTTCATAGGAATTCTCATTTTGAATGGTTTAACCTACTGGCATACATTTAAGCTTTCAAGAACATTCCTTCAAATTCAAGCCATTAGCCCTGTAAACTACTTCTTGAGCACTTATCTCTCTATGGTGTTGGTAAGCTGTACCTACTTTCATTGCTTGTTGGGCATTTAAGTTGCCTTCCGAGGCTTCAATCTTCGTCTGTTGTGACAACAATCTTATTCTCGTTCAGCCTTGCTGACATAGCTGATCATATAGACCACACACGAATATTCAACTGCATATCCACATTTGCGTTCTAAGCTCTGACTAGATGTTCATTATACTGAATGATGTAGAATTCATTAACATTCCTTTTAGGATAACCGTATTCCATTTTCCAATACAGTACGTTTGTTTTCAAATTCGTCTTGGGTCATGTCCATCTTTCCAAAAACATTGGATGCTGACAATGATTCTTTTGCTTCATAAAGAATACAGTCTCATAATACATTTATTTTCTCCTATGTTTGAACTTCTGTCGCTTCTGAATCTTTAGTCATTTCTAGTATTATTTTTTTGTGGTAAAAGGAGACCTAAGAAAGTCAAATCTGCAAGTTATTCCTTTATTTTTACAGGACTTTGAAAAATTCTTGCTGTGTTTGTAAACAGATGTAACTATTTTATACAATTCAGGATCCTTCTCTTCATCAGGAATTTTACAAGGTATATATCTGCCAATGAAATCAACATCAGTTTTGCTCTATATACCAAAGTTTGAAGCACTTTCAATCAAAAGTAAGCAATGAATATGCGGGGATCCCCTTTGCTGGATTTGGACTCAAATCTAACAACATCAACCTCTAAAAGAAAA